>JAODUH010014063.1:0-18663 GCA_027564835.1 Typhlichthys subterraneus | reverse complement strand
TCGTCATCCTCCTCTTCCTCCGCACGAGCCCCGGGGATGACCTCCTTGACGGTCATCACTGTGCCGTCCTCCGTCACAAACTCCTTGATGACCTCGATGGGACCGGTGGGGATGGCAACGGCCTCCTCCGCGCCGTCCTCTGCCTCGCCCTCCGCCCCGGCTTTCTTCCCCCTGCGGCGCCGCTTCCTCTCCGACTTGGTACCCTGAGCGAACGGACATTGGGGAGCGTGTGAAATCGGACGGCACCTGCATGTGTTGTCCTTCCCCGTCACGCCCACACAGGGTCCGGTGTCTGAGAGCTGAAGCATTGTACTACAATACTGTGCTCTAACTGGTCGTTATCAGGATTGTAACGACCAATCCATTTCAATCAGGTGTGTTGGAGCAGGGAGACCTAAAACATGCAGGCCAGCGGCCCTCCAGGACCGGAGTTGGGGACCACTGCTCTAAAGGTATAACTGGCTACTGTGCACACTCCATATGAAATGGAACCCAATGTGTAGAAGGTAGAACCCCATCATTTAATCATGTCCTGAACTCCATCTAAAAGGTATGGGGATATTATTAAGAATTTTTTATAAGCAGTATAAAATAAGTAGACCTATATCACACAAAATGTACTTGTGTAGAAGGTAGAAACCTCATAGAAACCACCCCCCCTTGTAAATGTTGAGCGCGATCAGAGGGGTTGGCGGTTGGCAGTTTGCTCCGGTCTCTCCGATTGAACTTTACCCTGAGCTGTGCCGGGAACCAACGGCCCTTCGCCGTGTCGTACAGGTACAGGTCGTTGAAGAAGTCGCCCTCCAGCGTTTCGTCGCCCTCCTCGTCGCACACGCCGCCGAACAGAACCGCGCGGCCCGCCGGGCCCAGGGCCAGGCTGAACCCGGCGCGGGGAGGAGGCTTGTTGCCCGATGGACTCACCCGGGACCAAGACCATTTCTCTGGAGGATGGAAGAGACCGGATAAGGTGTTTAACATGCAATGGTACCCCCGAGAAACATAATTTGTGTCATTATTCATTCATGTCCAAGTGTATTTTAACAGTCATAAGGTAGTCAGCTATTGCAAGCTAAATACACTTTCTGTAAACATTCACCAAATATCTCCTCGCATTTCGCTAGCTTACCGTTCTATGCGATTTGAAAAACAAATCTGAAAACTTCCACATAAACAAAGTGGCGAACACAGCTCATATCAAAGTCATATTACTATGCTTTGCTTCACAATGCATTTCTGTGTGTGATGCGCCGCCGTGTAGGAACGCAGAGCGATATTGTTTTTATTTGAGCTTGAAGTTAGCAAAATGTAACTGAAGAGTGTAATTGCTATTCCTAAACTTTATGTTGTAACACATTCATGTTGTCCCTGGTTTGTTCTAATGTGTGCTCTATTTAAATTTTTACGTTTTAACTTTGTTAACGGTGTGCTGTCTTGGCCAGGTCTCCCTTGGAAAAGAGATGTGAACCCCAAGCGATTTCCTGGTTCAAATAATTTTGAACAAAAGATAATAAAAATATTTAAGAAACTGCTAAACGAGAGCTAAACGAGAGCTCTACAATACCTTGGTTCTCCTTGCCCTCTCTCTTCAAAAGGAACATGTCTGAGTGGATGGTTCCCTTCTCCACATCTTTTTTAGCTTTCTGTAGACACACACACGCACACTTAATATATTAGTAAACCATCCATGCTAAACTAAAGGATAACAACATCTTATCCACAGTTACAAACAAGCATGTACTAAACAGTCTTTGTGTGCATCCACACAGACAGACAGACAGGCAGACAGTCAGACAGTCAGACAGCGCACTGTGCATGTATGTGCATGAATGTGCACGCACCCGCGCGCACACACACACACACACACACACACGCACACACACACACGCACACACACACCACTTTGGAGTATCCGCCGTAGATGATGACGCCCGAGGCGTCAGTCGTGGGGGTCATCTGGCAGGCGGAGCGCGGCGAGGGGGCGGAGCCTGAAGGAGAAATACGTGTCCAGGAGAAAGAGTCCAGGGAGAAGGCGTACACATCATTGTAGTAGATGAAGTCCCTGGAGAAGAAACGGGGATTTGGGGTGGGGGATGGGTTGAGTCATACTGTTTTTAATAGACACATTTAAAGTGTAACTGCTCCCTAAATTGTGTTTTTTGTGCTAAATAATTAGACTACACTGTGATAAGACACATAAATGCTGGTGGTAATATAATAATATAGACAAAATTCCTCTTTAAAAAAATAAACATCTAGATTTTATGGTCTGAAAATGGCTCTACACATTATAGCCGTTAAAAATCGCATTAAGACTTGGCTGGTTTAAAACCAGTACATTTGGCCTGCTCATGCATAATCAAAATCAATTGATGTTAATGGAGGTTCCCTCCCTCTAAGTCATACTTCTTGTCCTCGGTTTCATAATTACATTTTATATTCAGACGACCACAAACTATCGCCATGGCTGTGGCTGCCCTGGACAGGACCATTCCCTGTTTTGCCTCCGCCCAGTGAAAATGTGCTGAACACAGCCAATTTCCCTTCCCTCGTTATGAGCCCTTTGAGCCTCCCTCTCTGGACAACAGTCAGTCAGCGTGCCGGCACATGGCTGTGAAGCTAAATGACCCAGCATGCCTCTAGTTTACCTAGAGCCCTCGTGGAAGCCTCCGAACACCAGCAGCTGCCTCTTGCTGAGCACCATCCTGTGACCGCTTCTGCCGGACGGTCCACCCGGTGCCCTGGAAAACACGTGCAAGCACGTGCGTACGCACGCACGTTGAGAAGTTAGATGGGGCACACAGGGAGTGGGATTAAACTACTCTCAAACTGCCAACACGGCTTTCAGAACAATCCTTCTAAATGCAGCCGTGAAAAACACTGAGACCGCTGCAGCAACATCTCTGATTTTCCTATTTCATTTATACATTTGTATTTTTATGTAATATAAGTATTTTTAACATTTAAATTTGTACAATGTTTTTATTTTAGTTATATTTTTTACATTTACAGTATGTTTATACTAGTATATATTTGTTTTCATGTGTGCTCTTACTATTTTCCACAGCTATACGTTTAAGCGGAAACATTTCCCCATTTCTGATTTAGTGCCACTCTCTATGGGACTGTGTGACCAGGACAACCAGAAGTCATCTCTGACCACGGTGTCAGCTCACGTCAAACAGCCTCATGCCGTCTGATGTGGACGTACTTGATGTTCTCCCAGGTGTGGGTGGCCAGGTGCAGAACCCACATGTCCTTGTAGTGGTAGAACTGCTCTGCGTCTGGGGAGGTGAACTCTCCCCCAAACACCCACAGCTGACCTCCGCCCTGGGGTACCACCACTGCCTTGGGAAGGGGTGGGGGAGCGGGACAGAAGACCAGTGCTGGGCAAGTTACTCGGGAATAGAAATAAGTTACTACTTACTCCTTCAAAAAGTAATAACATTACTTTACTTATTACTGGGTATTAAAAGTAATTAGTTACGTTACTAGTTACATTACTATATTTCTTTCACAATCACTACCCTGCCTTCCGAAAAATGACAACCTGTGTAGCCATCTCATTTTAGAATTGAATCCTCTTTATTGGAACAATAATTAACCTTATGAGTCAACAATCAGCCTAAGTGAAAACATTGCAGCCTCTCAAACCAGATGATTGAACAGGTTGGTTCAATTAGCCTACCCTAAGTTTACTAGGACCAGCATACATTTTTTTTATAATAAGATGAAAGTCTGGGGGGAAAATCTCATTCGTGTAACACAGTAATGCAGCATTACTTGGATTAGTAATTGTAATAATATTACTGTTTTGGAAAAAGTAATTAGTTACACTAGTAGTTACTGAAAAAAGTAATAATATTACATTAACTAGTTACTGTCCCACACTGAAGAAGCCTTAAAATAGGATAATGGAGAATGAAAAGTCATTGAAAAATATGGAATAATAATAATAATAATAATAATAATAATAGATGATAATAATAATACTAATACTAATAATGAGTTGAATGTAAGAAAAATAAACAAATATTGTATATGTGAATAAGTTCATAAAAAATTGTCTATTTAGGTATGCTTATTGAACCTTCTGGTAATTTCCTTTGTTTTATATCTTGGAGGAAGGTACCTCTCTAGTTTTGAACATTACTCAAACAGTGAAAGACTGCCATCTTTTGGTCAAAAGATATATAACAAAAGTATGCAATATTAGTACAGCTACATTATTAGGGGTCCAAGCAGCGAAGCTGCTGGATCCCTATTGTAATATTCCATTTAGCATGGAACTAATATAAACTATTGGATCTTTGCCATTTGATGATGACTCATAACACCTTGTATATTTTCACACAGGCTAAAACATATGTTCTAATTGCTATTAATGTATAAATTGCCCAATCAGCAGCTGAGACACTCCTGCCAAGATCTCTCCAACATGTCCTACATTTAGTAGGAGTTTGTCTCCAATAATACACAGTTAATTTCCTGTCAAACTATAATAATAAAAAATGTATATAATTATTATCATTGTTTTTTAAGTACAGCAGCTGTCAATCAGCTAGTGTTGGCAATGCTGTCTGTCATATATCTTGTACCTGGTGGGCACAGCGTGGGGGGGGAGGGTTAGGGACCTCTGACTTGATCCAGCTGTTCTTCTTGATGTTGTAGACAAACAGGTCATTGTACAGATATGTCTGGCGGGAAAAGGGAACGATAACTGTCATGTTCATACATTGTAGATACAGCTGTACAGTGATGTTTACTATGCCACACAACAATACAGTGGAACAATAATGACAGGCTAATAATAATAATAATAATAATAATAATATTACCTTTTTACCGTTGAAAAACTCTCCTCCAAACAAGATAAGCTCATCTTTCTCTGGGTGGGCGGAGAGCGAAGCGTTCAATCTGAAAAGACAGGTACGGTTTCAACAGATAGGTCTACAACTGAACCAGCAGATACTCCACATGTCAAGGAGGGTAAGCATCTTTTGAGAGTCAGAGTGACGGGAGGCAGTTACCTGGGAGATGGTGGCAGACATGCGGTTTCCATCACCTGGGTCTTTTTGGCATCTTGCCTCTGAAACTCTGCGATCATTGCTTCCAAATCTTCCTAAAGGAAGAAGGAAGGAATCGGGAATATTAAATTGTAGGTTTGGTCTATACATCCCCCATCGTTTTATTTGTAAATTTTTACATACCGGTATTACACACCGGCATTATACGTGTATTACATGACACGTATTCACAAAATGTATGAAGTTAATTCGGAAAACAATTGCACATGTGAACTGTGATAGCTATATGAAACTTAAAGCACGAAACATAAACATAGAAATACCTCTTCTTGTTTGGACCTCTTATAAACCTTTTTCTCCATTTTGGAAGCAGTCTTCTCGGCTCCTTTAACTTTCTTCTCGTTCTTATTTTTTTTACCCATTGTTACTGTATAGTTTTTAATATGTATCTAGATATATGGGATTTAAGTGTACTACATGTGGCACTACTAAGTAGACGCTCATGTCTTTCCCTGCTAACATCGGTTTACTTCCCGCAACATTGTCGTACACCAAGAATGGAAATCTGATGGCGCCCTCTACTGTGGTGGGTGAGAACCAACATTTATGCTATGAGCTTCTCTTATAAATATAATGCTGCCTGTATTTACATAAACGTCACAATCACGCAAATATATTTAAACTTTAGCAAACACTCTATAATAAAATAAAACAAAACATTTCCAAACTAAAATACAAATACATAAATAATAAATAAGGGAGGCAATTGTGTGTGTATTTCTGCATATTGGTGTGTTTGTGTTTGTCTATGTCTTTTAGAGTCCATATTTCAACAGTGTGTGAAATATCACGCAGAGACAGTTGTGTGATGTGACAGTTGACTGTTTACCACCAAGTCCTCACAGACAAGACCAAACCATGAACATGTTCCTCTTCAAAGCAGGATGCACGCACACACACGCACACACACACACAGACACGAACGCACACATACAATGTTATCAGAGAACTGTGGTGATGTCTAATCAGCAACATAAGATATAGTCTGTGTTATAGTCTGGAACTGACAAGTCAGCAGCAGGCACCCTGTATGAAAGCCTAGGGATGAAGATTCACCACATTCCTGAAATGATTTAGTTTATCACACAATTAGATACTTTAATAGTCTTTTAAAATGCATGTATAGTTTTAACATAAACTGTGGAAGAACTTTGTTTCAGAATGGAACCAAACAACCTGTCCCAGTGTTTTACAAATCTGTACCAATACTAATGACCACTGATTAAACCCTAGCCAGAGGAATTATTAAATATTCTGAGGCTAATAATTTCACTGTACAATATATCTGTTCATATATAAATTAAAGCATGACCCTCCTGATGACACACCTTAGAACATAATTTGGCCTATTAATATTATGATTATTATGATTATTATTATTAGGCCTAGTCTGTGATGTTAATAACATCAGTTTCACCTTTTTCAATACTGATTTTCCAACCATCTGACAACACATTGTGATAGACCTTTTCCTCTCTTGCACCTGGTTGAACACAAATACACTCACACACACACAATATGAGGGAGGGGGCAAACATACAGACAAACGGACAGACAGAAAACAAAGGGCGAATCTGTAGGCACATGACTATATCCATCCTGAGGGGGTTTAGAGGAAGACACACAGCTTATCACAAGTTGTGCTCTCTCAGTCGACGAGTGTATTCACATGATGAGAAGCCTCCGGGGTTTGCAAACTTCCACCGCTTATAGCTTCAAATAAGTTACTCTCATCTACAACAATGGAAAACTGTCGGTGGGGTTACACAGAGAGTGTACCAGAACTGGCTCCCCACCTGTTCCTGTTGTTGAAGAACCCAGGATGTAGACACACACACACACACACACACACACACACACACACACAAATACACAAGTATTTAAATCAAATATTTTTACGTTGTTTTATGAGTCTATTAGTTGAAAGGAACTAGTGGATGCGAGTGCAAGGCAGCCTGACAGGGCAAGGTACATGCATGTGTACATACATGGGCTGACAATGTGTACTGTATATAGTATGCTTAGAGGGGCCATCCTGACCTTCACTTTTTAAAATGTCTTAACAAGGCTGCAATGGCTAGCACCTGAGCCTGTGCAATACGTGTGTGTGTGTGTGTGCGTGCATGTGTGTTTGTGTGTACGCGTGTGTGCGTGCGTGTGTGACTCAATGGTTTTTGTCTCAATCTGTTTGCTGCCCAAATGGACAGCAGTCGTGACTGAGAACAGAATGAGACGATAAGACAAAGAGATGGAGAAGATGCAATCAGTCTCTCTATGGATGGGAAATTTCCCAGGTGGTAATTTGCTACTGATTACATAGTGAGATGTGAAATGTGCTTTAATTTTCTCTGCCAATATTTATAATTGATTCATCATAGCAAATTGCATGTTTGCACTGTGTTAGATATGAGAGTAATGTTTATTCAGACGCTACACTAATATTACCACAGGAAACCTGGGAAACAGAAACAGAATCCTATGATCTCAAGTCAGCGTGTGTACTTTTGTCTTGTACTGTATGTGCTCGTGCATGTGTGTGTGTGTTTGTGTGTGTGCATGTGTGCGTGTGTGAGCTTGTGCATGTATACACAGACGTGAAATTACCAGCAGCAGACACCTGTGAGGTTCTTCTATAGTCTGTTTATTCTACAGCCGTTTTCTCTCTCATATTCTTATCCGCTCCATGGTGTGGGAAAGAACGAGACAGGCAGATCAACATACAGACCACTCTGGTAAACATGTGAAGAGCCAATGAGCTCTACACAATCTGAACGGCACTAGGTTTTTTTTCTAAATGTATTTTTTTATTTATTTCACACAGTTTGTTTATGTAAGAAGAACACCTTCTTTGTATGTTGAAATAATGAATTTGTTTGCTGATTTATATAGCGCTTTACAGTATTTTGCCTGACATTCACCCAGTCATACACCAACGGTGATTGCTGCCATGCAACCACCAGGAGCAGTTAGGGGTTAAGCTTCTCGCTCAGTGATGCTTATAGGTAGGTCACAACACTGGGGTTTGAACCCATGACTTTCTGGCTGGAATCCCAACAACCAGACCACTAGACCATCCTGTCCCCAATAACCTTTTCCAGTAGCTGATGACATACAGTATTTACTCAGCTTTCACAGCTCATATGCATTAGAAACAACTGAGATGGCCTGATTTATGTCCATACAGGCATCCATATATATACCTGTTTAGTTATTGTTTCAAGTAGGAACCATGTTAGAATTGGTTATATTTTGTTTCCAACATATTTATTGTTTAGCATATAACAATAAATAAAATAATCATGCTTCTTTGAATGTATAACCAACATAGACATTGCAAACAGCAAAATAAATTTACCCTATAATAAAAAAAAAGCAAATAGAAAGTAAAATACAATTTGAGAACATGCACATGTATTCTACTTTTATATTTTGGGAGTTTTGCCTAATTTGTGATATCAAACAAATCATAATATGCACATGAACACACAGGTCCTACAGTATACATATTTCAGCCAAATCCTCCCCGTTATGCAACTTGTTTCCGCTCATCCAGCGGTGGCAGTCTCGCCCTTCACCTCCCTATCCCATACTGTAAAATATCATGGCGTGTCTTTGCTGTGTGACACATATCGGTCTGTTTGCAGCTCTGTTGCCTCATGTCATTACTAGTCACAGTTTACTACAAGAACAGTGCCGGTTGCAGATGAGAACCCAGCCGCAACATAAATGGACGGTTCACAACGGGAGCGTTACAGTATGTGTGACAGATATACACTGCTGTTAAGTGGTTGGTTCAATCAATAAACCCCCCAATGTGTAATGAGTAATGGTGTTTGACTCTCAGCAGGAAGGCTATGGGTTCAAACCCCATAAATATTCATTTTGACCTTTTACCATTTTGGTGATCATGGATCAATTAAAGCAATGTTGAACTCTGTTGAACTCTGTTAAATGTTCAACTTTCTATACTGTAAAATCCACATGTAGCTGTTCCACGTGAAATAATACCTAGGTTGTGTTATGTAGCGAAACAGAACATAAAACATTGCAATCATTGGCCATATAGTAAAATGAGCTGTTACAAAAAGCATAATGCCATAAGCAAAACATCCTCCTGATCTTTGTATTGTCAGCATTGTATTATTGACAGTAGACCTGCATGACCTACATAAACCTGGCCACACCTTGTATACCATCTTGAAAAAGCATTATATTGGGCCAGCGAACCTGCCAAACCAGTCAACATTGAACCTGGCTGCAGAATACAACTTAAGTAGCCACTGAAAATGAGAGTGAATGAGATACTATTTTGTAACACCAATCATTTGTCTTTCTCAAAGATGCATTGCTCATTCAGTACAGTATCAGCACTACAGTACCCACTTATTGTAAAGGTTATTAATAAGGCTTCCACTTGAAATTGTCTAAGGTGATCTTAAAAAACAGACAAATGACAATGAGTATATGTTCTACATATAAGTAAACCCTTATTCCTGAAAAAGTTGTGACGGTATAGAAAATGCTGAAAAGTGATTTACAAATTCCATTCAACCTGTAGGCCTATACTGTAAACAATACAACAGCACATTATATTACGTTTTACCTTTTAAATGTAACTTTTTTTAACTGAAATTGTTTTGTGAAAATATACACTATATTTAAAATAAAAAATCGGATGATTCCATTACACTCCAAAAAAGTTGGGACAGTTGTGCTTTCAACTGTCCCAAATTCTTTCCCTTTCTCAACTTTACTTTAATACTTACACTTAAATGTGTGGGCACTTAAGATATAGCCTTGTGTAACCAGACCTGATACTCACTTTGTGAATAAGGTCTGGCAACACTCCATTAAGAAGTTTTTTCCTGCTACTGGGCATAGACCTGTTAGTAATGTTGAAACTATTGGAGAGCATTTAACCAATTGGCGTTGCTACTGTTTGTATGCCTCACCTAACCATTTCGAAACAAGCTTGATTTTAACGTCATCTCACCACACCACCCTTATTGGACCACCAGCAGGGTGGCTGTGAATACATTTATGCAAATAGGGTCTCCAGAGTCCAGTCTCACTGAAAATAATTGAGCTAAGAGAAATTGTCGAGCCAGGCTACTGAAGACAACCGTTTGTGAAGTTTATCAAGTAGAATTGCTTCCCCCCCACACACACACCTTTCTTCCATAATTTAGGAGGTCTTCAAGTGACAATGTTCAGCAATAGGTCAGGACTGCAGACAAGCAGATACAGCACCCCCATTCTTTAGCACCTAATGTACTGCTTATGAAGTCAATGCAATTTGCATTCTCCTACTGGAAAATGCAGGCATGTCCCTGGAAAAGATGCTAGATCTGCTCATCTGCAGTCCTGACCTGTTGCTGATTGAGAAAGTGTCGTGCATCATGAAGCACAAAATATGGCAATGAATACCCTGTACAATTGTGCATTTGAATATCTAAATAATGGATGACAGGAAGAGCAATTCTACTTGATAAACTTCACAAACGGGTGTGTTCAGTGCCCACCCTTTTAATAAGTATAAGTAAAGAAAATACGATGTTACACAGTGGTAAATACAACTTTCTCAACATTTTTTGAGTGTGTTGGAGTCATCAGATTCTAAATGAGTGTTTCACAAAACAAATAAAGTCCCAAGGTAAAACATATTATAATGTGTTGTTGTATTGTTTAAAATAGTACATGTTAAATCGACTTTACAAATCTCTTTGGAGTGTATTTGTTAGTCATTAAAATACATATAAGCCTTTAAAGTAGTATGACAACAGTCTTGAAATTGACCACAAGTATATTATTCATACGTAACTTGTAGCACATAAGCACAGGGCAGAGTATAATAAATTAGTATATAATACCCAATAACAAAACAGAACACAAGCGGGGAAAAAAACTAATATTTATTAATAAAACACAGGAACTCCCTGTATAAACATTGGAGGACTAATATGACATTTATCCTAGAAATAAATAACCATGTCTACATTTCTATTCAGGTTAGTCAGCCATTGGCTATTGCAATGGTTGTAGAGTGAAGGATGCTTCTGAAGCTTATAAACATACTGTACATGTCCTTGTTAAGACCATTGGACACCACTGTCAGCCTCTCTGTATCAGTGTCTCTATGGCACTCGTGCCTACCACAGAAACACACACTTCAGGCTGGATATGTTGCTAGGCACCAGAGACATATGAACACACAGTAGTAATACCTACAGTTTAGTCTTGCTTTACACATAAACGACAACATTGAAACAACGTGAAGTAAAAAAATATGACAAAGTTAAAGCTAAATATTATTTCATCCTTTCCCCTTCTTCCCCCACCTATCTTCCTTCTAAACATATCTGCACCACAACTCTCAGAAATGCATTATTTAATAGATACACAATAGTTATTGCATCCATGGCTAACTGTTCTCCATTATGTTATACTGAAGAACACTTGGCTTTGACACGCACCCGACCCTCAACACAGAGCTTTCTATCACACATTATGGAGAAAAAAAACCAAAACAAAACCCAAAATAAAAACCCTTGAACAGAGATGGTCTGTTGACAGTGACAGTTTGATGCAGCAGAAACAACAGAACACATTAACGAGTAACACTGGCACAGACCTCTGCTCATCAAGTAACTCTGGGTGAAGACCGTACTTTTGAAACTGCTAAAACAGTGGAATAAAGTCACCTATCACTATTACTGCAGTAGATCGTCTGATGTTAGGTTTGAAATCCTGTGTGCGCATGGTCGCAATGAAAGACATGTTAATGGCAATGGCCATGTCTAAAAGCCAAACAAAACAGCACACACTGCCATGTACTAAGAATGCACAGTGCAATAAAAAGGATCAGTTATTATCAGTTATCTGGACTTCAGGCAGACTTCTGGGCCTTAGCTATCTTTAGCATACAGTTCCATGTTAAGCCTGCACGAGTGAAACAACTGAATTCATAAGTCATGATGACCAAATTATCACCATGGCAGAGTAGATCAATATACTCCTACTTACACGCACGGTAAAGGTCTACTATTTTTAGTTTTTCTGCTGAGATAAATGGATACTGTATCAAAAAGCTATAAAAGCTTGGTCTTCTTTTTGAGGTTTTCTGAACCCTGCCTTTAAAATTTGACAAAAACGCAAAACAAAGGCATAGATTCCGCCACTGTCGCACAATGTACTAAATAAAAATAAATATACTGCATTTAGTCACAAAAATGGACAGCTGCGTTAAAACATACACGGCCATATACTCCTGGATTAGAAAACAGCCAGGTTTCTCTTACTCCTAAAAGGAGTCCTTCTATTTCATTCCTGGTAAAAAAGAATAAATAAAATGTCTCGAATATTAGAATTTGCTCATGTTACCTGGTCCGCAGTAAACAGAATTTTATAAAGATTTGGGCTCGCTCAGAAAGATGTTGTATAAAAAAACAAAACAAAAAAAGTTGCCATTGGTTTCAGACACCACCTAACCTCCATTTGCCATATAAGGCACAAGGAAAACTGACTAATGGTTAGAAATAACACACAAATTATTAATAATCATTCAACTACATATAAATTCCTAAATAAAATGTCATGGCTGAAATGCAATGTGAAAAACTGAAATACTTAATTAAAATCATAATTGTGTGTTTGCGTTGTTAATGTACCAATAAACAGATCTTAAAATAGGGACCCACTTTTAGGATGTCAGTATCTAATCAGCCATAACCGTAGGGATACTGGGGCTTGTGTGCGTGTGTGTGCGTGTGTGTGCACACATGTTTTAGGAGCGTCTTGAGGACTGGGTTTAGAGCAGGAGACAGCCAGGTTGGATCAGCAGCGATGTCGGAGGTCACTGGTGTGAAAGGTAATTGGCTGCGACGCGGGCACGTCGTCTCTAAGACTCCTGTGGCACCACCTTCATCATTTTCTGACAGAGAGCCGTGGTCGAGACTGCCGGACACACACACGCACACACACACAAATTAAAGATTACACAGAATATCAAGGTAGCTTCATTTTCACCCATCCATAGTCATCACCCTCTAGTGACTCCCTCCGTCGCCACACGCACACACCTACACACACACACGGACGGACACACACACAAAAACACGTACGGACACACACACATACACGGGTACATGCTGTGTAGTACACACTGGACACCCCCCCCTTCCCACACCCACACACACACATACACACACACTCACATGTGGCCTGCAGCAGCCACTTTGGCTTGTTCTTCCACCAGACGCCGATGAGATAGACGGGCACACCGGTGGCGATGATGCCGAAACCTATGGCGCACTCCACGGGGGTCTTCCAGACGGACACCACGATGAGGAAAAGACAGGCCAGCACGAAGCTCGCGGGCAGCAGGATGTTCACCTGCCGCCCAACACACAGTCGAGAACCAGTGAGACAACAGTTCCAGTGAGCACATTTAAATCCTCTGTACACCAACACAAAGTGTTTGATATTAGGGGTGTGTGTGACGAGGTTCTTCAAACGTGACGACGATATTTCTCGTCAAGGTGAAACGCTGGCTCACAATATCAGCATGACAAGAGTGTGAGGGTGAAATTAGCATAGAAGACACCCAGGACGCGCTTGAAAAAGAGCCTGTCCTGTTAAAATAAAAGGCTCATTATTAAATAATGCACCCGCCTCTTTTAAACCGTTTGTGTGGCAGCATTTTGAGCACCCGGTGTATTGTGGAGGAAACCGTAACAGACAAGATAAGACCAACATGTGAGCGCTGTAAGAAAATAGTGCGGTAAAATGTTTTGCCACTTTCACTTTTTTGCGACAAATTTTGTGACTTTCATTTGAATAGGAAGACAATCTTTGCAGTCATATATTTCGGCAATGAAGATTTCTTAAAAATAGTGTTAAAATACTGTCCAGTCTCATGAAACCAATATCATTTATTGTGTATTGTGTATATGTATACACCATTAGTTAATATACTTCTACAAATAGAAAATCTATATATATACAAATCTAAAACGACATATTACATGAAAGTAAAAAATAAAAACGTATGAGTGGTAAAAATCTGAGAAACTGCTACAGTGGTCTCTTATTTTTTTTCTGCAGCTGTATATATTAATAACAACAAATATATATGCATATATACACACACACACAGTATAGTATATATTTGCAGCAGATACATGGTGTTATTGGAAAAGCTCTGCTACAAACAAGGACATTAGTATCAGTTGGGCTCTCTGCAGCAATTAGCTGAACAGCTCTGTTCTGTTGAACAGGAGGAATGTGACAGAGAGGTAGCGACTTTGACAAATGTGAACAGTGCTGCCACTGTCCCAGTAATACACACACACACACACACAGGAATAATAGATCTGCTGTGGCCTCTTTCTCTGCTTTGGTCTCTTTTGGTGAATTTGACAAAAAAGTGTATTAGCTTACAAAATTATTATCTTGCAATAGTTGAGAATACCTTTAAGTCGCTTTGGATAAAAGTGTCAGCTAAATGACCCAAATGTATTTAAGTCTACCAGTTGCAGCGCTGAACTGAAGCGTCTGGCAGTAAACGTTTGGCCGATTCAACATTGGCAGCGGACAGACGAGCAGCACACAGCAGAGAGTGGAGAGATTTGAACACGTGCAACGCTACGTTAACATTTAATAGAGATTACTAATGTTTCCGCTGTTATCAGACAGATTATAGGCCAGTATAAAGTGGGAAGAAACAATCATAAATACAAAATGTCTTCAGAAATCACAGAATTGTTTCACTTGTGTGTTGGCAAAACGCTACTAAAAAGCGAATACATTTTGCTACCTGTAACGTGAGAAGATGGGCGTTTGCCACAGGACTGCGTCAGCTCCAACCAGCTTTAGCTACAGTGCCTCAGGTGGGCTGAAGTAAACTTCCGCTGAGTGGGTATGTTTTTTTCTTTTCTTTTCTTTTTGTGCTCATATCCGTCACCATAACAACAGCTAACCTTGGTAAAAATTACAATAAGATCTGCGTGTGCACACAGGCACACCAGACCAACAGCTCTGACCAGAGTGCAGAAACAAGTCTATTTAATATAGATAAGAGACACTGCTACTATTGCTCTAACCCCCCACCCAACCCCCTCACTCAGCCACACACACACACACACACACAATAATAGGGAGAGGCATATGAATGCTGCATTTGCTGAGGTGCAGGTGTTATAAGCCAATACACACTAAATGAGTAAATCCATTTCCATTTCTTCTGTGCTAAAATCGTGTTTCTGTCATCAAGCTCTTTAAAGTGACTGGCATTAGTCACAGTGATGTGTATTAGTCACAGTGATGTGTATTAGTCATAGTGTACACTCTTGTGTATTCACCTACTGGGCATTCTCAGTGTGTGTGTCATCATGAGTGGCAAGACTTGAAACCCGAAGCGGGGGCGTGACTCACCTTGATCGGTCGCTCCATCTCTGGTTTCTTGTATCGTAGCCACATCATGCCGATGATGGCCAGGGCAATGCACAGCCAGTTGAAGAAGCTGAAGAAGTTTATGACTGAGAAGATGTCATTGGAGAAGGCATAGAGCAACGTCATGAAGCACTGTAGTGGAGAATGGGAAGGGGGGAGGGGGGAGGGGGGGAGAGAGAGAGAGAGCGAGAGAGAGAGAGAGCGAGAGAGAGAGATTTCGTGTTTCCTGCTTCTTAAACGCGGCACCTTCTGCTGTACAAGTACAGCGATAAGAGGAGAATACTTGCGTACGGTGAATATAAGGGAGGGTAGCGGAGTCAAGAGGTTGGGGTGGATCATGGACAACAGGCTGGGAAGGTGACCTTCTCTGGAGCCCACAAAGAACAACCTGGGAGACATAAAGAGAGACACATGGACAAATAGTGTCAGAGAGGATGAATATCAAGCAATGGAAACATAGACATTATATACAGTGCAATGTAATGTGAATTTATTACATTTGTATAAGTGTGGTCTTTGCCTTTGTGTAATTCCCGTGTGTGTGTGTGTGCGTGTGTGTGTGTGTGAGTGAGTGCGCGCGCACGAGCGTGTGAGAAGGTATGTGTGTGTGTTACCGAGATGAAGTGAACAGGGAGCCATTCACAGATCCAAAGCAGGATAGTCCAACGAAAACCGGAATGATCCACGCCATAGGACCCAGGTGGTAGTTCCCAAAGTCCTACAAGCACACGCACACACACTTAGTCACACAATGAAACCACACTACTGTAGGTGTTTTGACACCGTCAGCCCTTTACGCTGGGTTTACCCAAACGCTGAACAGCAGCATGGCAAATATCATTGCACATAGTTTCCCATTCACATTGCTGTTTACAGCGCATGTTCCTCCTGAAGAAATACTGAACCCCACTCTAACTGGGGCTGTGTATTGACCAGAATCTGGCAAAACGATACAGGGGCCACGATTTGATATATTGCGATACCGTAAGCAAGGCAATATATTTCTAATTTGTGGAAAACGGTCATAGCAATGCTAATGTGTGGCACAGCTGCAGAAAATAACACAAGCGTCTTTCCTCTCTATTGAGGTTAATGTATTTTGTACATGTTTCCTTTTAAATAAATATAGTTAATTTTTTCTGTTTTTTATCGATATTGTGATTTAGAGAATTGATACACTATCGAAACTGTAATATCGCTATACTCAGGTGTATCGATATTTTCTCACAGCCCTTGCCCTAACCTCCATTTTTCAGAGGAATGATGTCATCAGCCAGCCATTTAATAGGGGCTTGTGCACTCACCACTGCCACAGCCTCCGAGTCAAGCATCTCCTCGGTAGACAGGGTGCTGAAATAGGCCAGGTTGGTCAGAACGTAGACGACGGTTACGATGGGCAGAGAGATGATGATCGCACGAGGCAGGTTTCTGACAGTAGGGGAACAAGACGTTAGACATATGATCTGCTTTCATCTGTTCATCTTTGCAAGAAGAGACTGTATGTCTAGCTAGTCAAACTCACTTGAAAGGTTCAATCATCTCTTCGGTGACGAAATTTAGGTAGTTCCTGGAGACAGAAAAAAAATATATATATAAAATACTAAATTCAATAAAGGCTTGTTTTTCAGATTGATCTTGCAGCTGTATGTAGCCTCATCTTGAGTCGTAGTTGTCTGTAAGTGTTGGGTTTACTAACCAGCCTCCATAGGCAAACAGACCACTGTAGAGCGCCAGACCAATGTTTCCAAAATTATAATTGGAGCCTGTGAAGGAATTCTCAGGAAGCAGGGATGTTTTCTCACCTGTAAGACAGAGGGCGAACGGGCATCGTTAGGTGCTAAAATTGGCTGCTAGGATTTTTCTAAATCATGCTTGTTTGTGTTTAGCGACACCTCTGATTTGTAGTGGCTAAGGTCCTGGGCTTGATTCCCTAAGCCTGGTCGTCCTGTATACTGTAACGCAAGATGCCTCACGGTTACACCTACCTGCCCCTTAATTCAATAATTGCTAAATTATCTAAATGACCTAAATTCTAATATTAACTGTGGAGTAAATGGGGCACGTGTTTTGGCCGATTCCACGTTTATAGACTTGGACTCTGGCACAGACTAGAGATTCAAAGCTTTTCACTGATCCATGTCCTGGGTAGATTTGCACACGTACCAACACACCCACCATTCTGAAAGTCTGTGCATTTGCATCCATTGTGTTTGTGCACGTTCAGAAGGACTCCTTTGTGTTTCTGTAACTAGGCGATAGACATCATATCAGATTCCAGTAGCAGAATCTCCTTCACATGTATGCTCAACAACATTAACTACCTATATTATTAACTATATATAATCACCTTAAAAAGAACAAAATAAAGAAACAGTGGCTGAATAATAATAATAATAATAAGTCGTGGTCAGGTGTGTTACATTGGTCTGTATAGAATGCTGGAAACAAGGTTTCTACTGTACATTAAACTATGTGACCGAATGGAGAATCACTGCATTGTGAAAATACAGTAACTTGGGTTTACTACAGTAACCCCCCATTGCGCAAGTAAGCATGCACGTATGCGCACGCGCACACATTCTTAGACACTCAGACGGTTGCTAAACCATCAATCGAAGTTGGTACAGAAGGTGCACATGTTTACCCATAAACCCCTCTGGAGCATATGCAATGTAATCTCTTAATCCATCGGTATAAAAAGGGAAGCTGTGTAAAACATGCTATTATTGTTTATTTTTACTAATGCCTTTTCTTTAACTTATTCTACCCTGGGCTGCAGTGGCCTACATACCAGCCCGGCATGAGGGCTATCCTGGAAGGGAATATTTTCGGAGACACTTGTTCTAATATTGCAGTAAAGCCTGTGTTTCTTAAGAGTTTACAAAGACAACCAAAGAAGACCAGCCCCATGAAAAGCCTTCCTTTGTTTTAAGGGACGAATTAGAGCCAACCGAAGTTGGGAACACGTGTACGCATCAATTCATGTGACTAGCATTCGACCCCAGACTACATAAACAGTTACATAAACTCTCCTCATTAATTAACTGTCTGAATAGTATTAAGCAGTGGTTGAATGATAACTTTTTACTTTTGAACTCAGATAAGACTGAAAAACTTATTATTGCTCCTG
>JAODUH010014052.1:0-27882 GCA_027564835.1 Typhlichthys subterraneus | reverse complement strand
TCCAATCACAACAGCTTCCCGCCAAACCCCCCCCCCCCCCCCTCCCCACACACACACACACACACACACCCCCCGAGACTCATCAAAGGGGAGCCGTAGAAGCTGAAGAATTTGGGAGTCTGGAATGGGATACATTTTCAAAATAAGCCACGACATACTGTGTTTTTTCCCCCTCCGCGTTGCTGGGGAACAGCTAAAGGCACGTTGTTTGCTGTTGCCTCGTCATGGCTATTTAACTCATTGGTATGTGCAGCATGTACCTTATATGATCCAGGCCTGCCCCTGGGCTGCTCCATGATCAGTCTTGAAACGCGAAAGTGACTAGGCTGCGTGCGTCAGTGATGCTGTTTTATGCCCGTCACCAGTAACAGTGTGAGGAAACGACTAGCAGCGGACACGCGCACTGATCCAGCTGATGTAGTGTTTCTCTGCCCTATCGATTAGCCGGTTAGGCCCTATAAAAAGCACAGCCGTGACACGCAGCGCTCTTTCCCCTGTGGCTTGGCGTGCTACAGCGCGCCTGCCCCCACATGTTTGGCCCCGCCCTTCTCCTCTCGCTCTACCCCCGCTTTTATCTCTCAATCCGCGTGCTATTCTTATGCGGTGTACTGTTCCACTCGGAGAGAGGGGTCTCTGGCAGCAGCCTGCCGAGCGACACGGCGAGGGCCCGGCTTCTTTTATTAGCCGTCAGCATGGCCGACCTGGGAGCGGTAGAGATAGAGAGGGGGGGGGAGAGAGAGAGAGAGAGAGGCAGAAGCAGAACAGTAGGCCCGGCACACATTTGCCAGCTGTTTGTCCACAACACGCATTGTCTGGTCCCTGCGCCTGTGCATGTTGGCCTTATGCTGCACATAATGGCAGGCCCGTCACGCTGCTGCTGCTGCTGAAGGTTTTCTCTTTTCTCTCCCCCCCCCGTGACTGAAGTTTCACATGCCTTACTCCACTGGAATGTTCGGCGGGATAAGGCGTGAGCCAAACCGCCTGCTGTTCCTTAATACCCCCACAAGTCCCCTTACATCGCCTCTGTTCCCTCTAATTTACCCTACCGACGAGCAAACCCACGCCGCCTGCCAGTCTGCAGTGTGCCGGTTTACTAGTGAGCCAGTGGTCTGGGGAGACACAAAGGTCCGGGGTGTAAAATGATATTCCCCTCGGCTTTATAACCGGGCCTTCATTGTTACATTTGTCCAATTTAGTTTTAAATAGGACGTCAGGGATGATCTCTGCCTTTCGCAGGGCCACCCTCCTCAAACACAAACCGCTATGGAAACACAAACCGCACGGAGGAGATGTGGCATCGATATGATCGGTACGGTATGCTATTATTTAGCGTGATTACGGAGACGGCAACGCATTGCATAGCCACATGTGGAGCCGTGGGAACCTAGCAACGCAGCGCATAGTGCTCTGAGAAACACCGGGCGAGCGTTTTCCAGCGTTCAAGCCAAGTCATTTCCCCCCTAGACCTCTCTCTCAAAACACAGAGGGACGTGTGCCCTGTATTTGCATATTTATGAGAAATGGGTGTCACGGTTATTAAGTTAACTAGTTCTCTAGAGTGTGGATAATGAAAGCACATAACATTTGAAAGGCAAAGGACATTTTGGTACAAACAATCTCATTTGCAGCAGGACGACGGCTTCTCCATCCTTTTGCATCGTCTTGCCTAGACGCCCTACCAGACTTATAGGCTATTTCCCATGTTGTGTGAAATGATTGTTGATTTAAAAATAAAAAAAGAAGCCCGCTCATTTCAATAGCGCAAATTAATTTAGCAGAAATATGAAAGTCATGTATAGCCCTGGGAAAAGATGACAGACTGGAGTTCCCAAGCTAAGAAACTGTAGGCAAGCGATGTTCACTAGATGTTAGTGTTGTGGTTAATAGACATGGCACCAATATGGACTTCATCAGACTGTGCTTGAGTGCAATGCTGCTCAGTGGCCCTAGACAAGTAATTAGAGCTCTCACTGAGGCTGGACTTTAAAACACAGTCATTATCCCAGGGAAAAATACAACCTTTCCAGGTCACAACACTTTGTTTGCGGCAGTAAAACAAGTTTATTTCTGCATCGAGCTGCCATTATAGTGGGCCCCTGATCCACTCGCGAGCATTTTATGGAGCGCAGAGCGATTGGGGCAGACTGAGCCATTCAATAAAAATGCGGTATCGCGATTGGCTTGTAGGGCAACTGTGTGAAAGTTGTGATTATCTTATCATCGTCTGTGTGCGTGTGTGTGTGTGTGTGCGCGCATGTGCGTTCACGTGCCGGTGTGTCGCTGATATCCGTGTACTTTGTTCAGGAAGATTTCATCACCTGAGTTTAACAAGCGCCTCACGACTAAACAGTGATAAAGCAAGGCACCGAACTGCTTACAGTTCCCTCAAGAGCTAATCAGAAGTCTCACAATGAAACGCAAGAGATCACGCTGCCCTTCCCCACGCACACACACACACATACACACAATGGCCCCTGTATACAGCATTGTAACCGCCAAGGTCTTGGCAAGCAAGCATCTCATCATATTACTGGGCTGGTGATTAATGGTGATTAGTAAGCAGGAATGGACGGGAAAAAACAAAACAAAGTCTAATAAAGCATACATTTAAGCCCCTTGCCTCATTTGTGGTGTTGAGTCATTCTTTTAAATATGAGAACAGCTTTATTAAAATCACGTCTATTCATAGGTAAGGTGTGAAGTATTATCATGATATTAATTACAGTAGTTGATGCTCGGGACAAGCAATATTTGGATGAACGTAATATTATAAATGATGCTCGCCACAATAAATACTAGTAGAAATAACACAAGTGTAACATACAATACAAACAAGAAGGTGTCTTGCTAATGTCATCACAGAATCGATCTAAAACACAATAAACGCAATAAACAAATTAAGAGAACAATAACAAAACAAATATTTCATTATTGTATTTATTATACTTCACCAATTGACCAAAAAAACAAATCAAAATAATAGTTTGTTTCCTATACGTTATAATGTATATCTTCAATACAGTATCAGCCACTGTCAATGCAGATGTGGTGACGTAAAAGATTAGCCTAAAGATTAGCCCCTGTATCTCCTTCGCGTGTGCGTTAGGAATTCAGGGGAAGGTCCTGTTGCTACCTCTCCCACCACCAGACTCACTCCAGAGGTGCAGTAGTCTGTAGCGGGGGAACCGCTGACATGCCGAGGCTCACTGCATATCGCCTATCACACACACGAAGCTTTCATCACACATCGTTTCCTCAGCTGTTGACCTCTGATCCCCGCGACCCGCCAGGGCCTCGCTGGTTGGTATCGGTCGCTGTCTAAACCAGCGTGTCTCAATCCTGGTCCTTGGGGGACCCCTGACCTACATGTTGTAGATGTCTCCCTGTGCCAACACGCCTTATTCAAATTGAATGGGTTGTTATCGATATCTGCAGAAACCTGATTCATTAGTCTGATTCATTAACAGGGAGACATCTACTACAGGTATGTTGGGAAACACTGCTCTACACTGTCTATAGGGAGATGGAGAACGGTGCTTTTCAGGACAAATGTGCGGCTGCTTAAAGCTGTAGTCAGCTATTGCAAGCTAATTGCAAGCTAATACTCTTTTTGTAAAATTCACCAAATATCTCTTCACATTTCACTAGTTTATACCGTTCTCTGTGCGGGCTGATAAGATAATCTGGTACTTCAACGCAGCTCTGGCACCGTAAATAGGAACATAAGCAAAGTGGCGAACACCTGAAGTGAACCTGAAGTTAGCAAGCGTCCACCAGCATAACTAACCCTGCATTGAAGCCCGAGCTGGACAATGTGTGATAGTGCGTGCGTGCGCGCGAGTGTGTGCGCTATACGCTGCTCGTTAGGCAGGCAATAGTGACCCTCTGTTTCGGTGTCGTTCAGAGCTAATGTGTCAAACAGCCCCAGGCTTGGGGGGTGGGGCAGGGGAGCCGTATAGAGGATGAGGGGGCAGGCTTGGGCATGATGAAGGGCTCAAGGCTCCGCGGAAGCAGAGAAAGGGTCGGAGGGAGGGGAAGAGGAAGGAGAGCGTCGCGGGGGGATAGGACCAGAGGAGGTGGGAGACGAGAGAGAGAGACCCCCTATGCGACGCCATGGCAACCGCTGACGCCCATGTTGCTGAGACCCCGCTGACCCAGACGCTAGCTCCACCCAGCATGCACTAGGAGCGCTCCTTCGCCTTGTATAGCCGTGGGAGGGGGTGGGGTGGGGTGGGGGGGGGGGCAAGATTAATGACGGTGCTAAGCTCATATTTATCATCCAGCTGGAGAGTAATGTGACACCTTTCTAATCTGAATACATTTCATTGGGCTGTTATGGCATTCGGCCCTGGGCCCAATGTGTGTGTGTGCGCGTGTACGTGCGCTTGTGCATGTGTGCGTGCGAGCGTGCACGTGTCTGTTAGTGTATTGGAATGCTAGTGGAGCGTGCACATCGCTGTGTGTGCTCGAGCATTCATTGGAACATTAAGGGTGCGTTCACAAGGCGGTGTGCGTTGTGCGTGCATGTGTGATGATGTGTTTCTGTAAAAGGGGGGAGTGCGGGGCTGCTATAAACACTCTCACGGTCTCCACAGCCCTGTGGTAATTACATAAAGATGAAGTTCCTTTCCCTGGCAACGTCCCCACATCATCCCCTCCTCAGACCCTCCTCTCTGCCCCTTCACATTCTCCCTGGCACTCAGCACCAGGAAAGATGGATGCTTCCTCTCCAGAGATGGGGAGATAGGAGGCCCATGGAGGTGGGGGGGGGGCTATGATAGGGCCTGATAGTAGATCGTGCCTGTGCTAAGAATGGTGACAGCGTTACAGCAGTCCCCTCAAAGCTACGCCACACACAGTTTGCTTCAGGGTTTAGTATGGCTCGCTAATGGGTGTTGTAGTTAAAACCACAGCAAGTGCTATAAATGGCCACTCGAGAGAACAATGATCCAAAATATATGTTCCCCTAAAAGCAGATTTAAGCTTAAAGAATGCCATGTTTGAAGCAAGGGGTCACACAAGAGGCTACAGTGTGTGATCTAGGAATTACAGAGAATCATATCTGTACGTTTTACTATGAACTTCAATTTCCCAGTAATAGCCTTCTACGTGTAACAAGGGGCACTAAACATGTCTACTGTACCCTATCAGCCAAAATACTGTGAAACCCATGAGGTGGCTTTCTCTTCATCAAATGAATATACTTTTTTTAAATCAAAATCTTTATCTCTGCACAGACAGACCAATAAGATAAAATTGGCCTATATGGAAGCAGCTAATTGTTATTGTTAACCCTTCATATATTGCATTGTGTAGTGGCTTTGTGTTTTTCGTCAGCACAGTCAGCATTTTACGCACATTACTGTGTTATCTTAAAAAAAAAAACCTATGTGTTGTGTCTTTGTCTTCATTAATGTGTGTATTGTTTATTCAGATTGAACCGTCCTCAGTGTAAGGATACAATGTGTGTGTGCACATTAAAAACAATTATTTGAGTGTGAAGCCTGCTTACTAATGTGAGGTCATTTGTTCTGTGTGTGTGTGTGTGTGTGTGTGTGTGTGTGCGTGTCCATCATTTCTCTGTGCCTAGGCAACACAAACAGGACTGGCTAGGGATAAAGGGCTTTGCACAATAGGAAAAAATGTGGCCCATACAAATAAATGCAAGCCAAAAATACACCCATTCAGTAAATGCCGAGTACAAACAAAAGGTAAATGTCAAGGTGTATAGCCAATTACAAGGTGTACCTGGTAAGGTCTCAGTCATTAGTGACAGCCTGGTATGAAGTCTATGTATGAAGGGCAGCTCTGTGACTACACTGTTGAAATTCAACGCTATGAGGTTCACACATTAAAACACTGAGACAAAAACAAAGATAAACAGAAACTTGTTTATTTTAATGATCAATGTATGATATGTATGTATGATAACTTGGACCAAACTTTGTGAATATGTTCTAGACAGCAGTGGCAAGGCAGTGCATTTTGAGTTATCATTGTGCCATTCTGACAACTATACAATAAGCATTTTAATTTAACCAAATAATGAATCTGCAGAAGTAAACATTGGCTACGTTTTCATTCACACACTATTACTGTTTTTGCCCTTATTCAGAAAATTACAATATTCCTACTAAGCTGATTACATGTCTACTTAAAATTAATATTCCACTAGTATGTCCGTTTACATGCAACTGTACATTCCGATTCATATGTCCTTAAGCTACCCTCTTTAAATAGGGATTTCTGCACTTTTCAAACTGCATTAATGTACTGTAATATGTAAACACATGGCTGGAACCATTTGTGATATTTTCCTTATTTTCAACAAAATATAGGTTATAATTGTTCTGCACATATCTTACTGTAAACAGGCAAGAGATAAAATGCAGTAAAAAATCTTACTTAGGACTCATATTCTGAATGTGAATGTATGCTCTTAAAACCCGATATTGGCATGTCCCATGTGTCTTTTTTGGAAAATAATACATTTGGAAAAGCCTAATTTGTAATATTGTCTTTGTCTAAATAATAGTTGAATACTAGTGTGCATGTGTCAAATAGGCTTCTAAGCAACATGGCCATTATCTGTATATTGTGTCTCAATATACAGTTGGCTATTCATTTATTTATATTCACTGCGGTGCATGTCAACATTGTATCCATTAATCCAGGAAGCATTTTTCTCAGCCCTATATCAACATGTAGCATTGGTATGTATGCCATTTCAGGTACTGTATCTTTTAATACAGTATTGTGTGCCCCTTTTCTGATCTGCGGTTTGTGTGCATGAATACATTTCAGGTTTTGAAGCTTTTTGTCTACTTGCCAAACCTGCTGCCAGATCAAAATGGAGAAAGTACAAGATTAGGATAAGCCCATTGCTCTATCACCAAACTAGTCCTAGTACTTAAGCAACACCTTCAGTAGTCACATTAGAGTTTTAGTACCACCTCATGCATTATATTTTCATGTCAATTTTGGGAATGTATTGACGTGTTGTACAAATGTGTACAACAACAAAATGTGTGTACAAATGCCAGTAGTTGTTCATAGTTGCCATAAATGCAGTAGGTTGCAAATGTGAACTGGGATTTCTAGTTGTGCAATGTAATGATCAAATATTGCAGCGTTTACAATGTTAAATCTGATATGATTACCTGATGCCTTTGCAGCAATGTGCCAATGTCCCAGAAGAGAAGACAAAGCCATTTACATTAAAAAAAGAACTGAACTGATAATGGGTGTGCAATTTAGTGGGAAGGCAAGGTTGCTGATATTTTGGAGGTCTTTTAGTGCACTCATGTCAACACAAGAACTGCCAAACAGCAGAGTCAGCGTCCGAAAACAGCTTAACGGTATCATAAAATCTCAGACGGCGTAAAAGGCGCTGAGTTTTGCTTGGCTGGCCAACAATATACACAGCTACCTGGTCAAAAGTATTCCAGTTTTCACATCAAATGCAAACCTGTTTAGTACTTATGGACTTGTTTCCCAATAAAACCAATGGACTGGCATATGCAGTATCATCGCAGCCCTGAACGTCTTTGGCCTGACCTTAGCAGCAGTCCCTGTCAGACTGCTCTCATGACTCCCCCAACGGAGGGACAGTTTATTTGTAGCAGTTAGCAGCTGCTCCCCCAAAAGACTCAAATAGCCCACAGTTAGCTTTTGCTACTTCAGCTGCTAGACGTTTGGCTAACAAGTCAATCATGCACAAGGCATCTGCTGGTAGCTTCCCAATGGCCCTATGCTGTCGCAGATCATGAGTCGTGGAAATCAGGTTGAATTGGTCATTGGCAAACTACCTATGTCTCGCACTGTGCTCTACTGACTGAACCAAATGGCGATAAAGATCAGGGGAGACACTGTGGCCTCTCCAACCACCTATATTCGCCAATGTTGGCTTCCCCTTCAGAGCCACATGCACTCAATTGGATCACAGATGGAAAAAGTCTACCATGATGTAAACTGTGACTCGTTTAGGTATTTATCCATTCACAATTTAAAATAATGAATTAGAGATAATATATTAGCACTATCACTCGGGCCTCTGCCAATGTGAGAATTCAGTGACTACAAAAGGAGACATCGCTGCAACATTTTCTTCAGAAAAAAAGGGTAAATTAGCAGTGCTTTGGATGGCAGTGGTCTTTGGTGTGTTCATACTAGCTTTTGGAGATAACACGGACTGCAGATAAAAGTGACTTTTGATGTGAAGGTACCCCCCCACCCCCCTTTCCATCAATCTTCCCTTACCAAATGCAGTCTGACAAGTGATTTCTGTGGCAAACATCATATGCTGCTTGAGTTTTAGCACATAAAAGGCACATTTGTTGTAGCTATGCCACTGGAAACCTTGCTTCCAATGGCAATGAAAGGATGTGTTTGACAACTGACAGCCATGTGGTCCCTTGCTGTGTGATGTGTGCACTGTGCAGTGCACGCAGATTTCACCTCGCTTTCAACCATTTACCTTAATGGAGATTACAACCTGGGGTTCTACAGGTTGTAATGCTGTAGAACCCCACTCTTTAAGGTCCTTGTTTAATGTAAAGCTTTTTTCTAATGGCGTCGGGAGTTCTTCACACAGCTGGAGCAGAATTTGCATTGTGTGCAAGAACATTCAACAACTTGTATACAGCAGTGGAGTAAATGCATACAAGGCCAGTTACAATAGCTTTTCTCAAGTAGAAAAACAAATGCAGTAGTCTTGATGCATCGCCTTTCAGTTGAACGTTGATGCATCAAGGCTACAAAAAACATGAATTTTGCATTTGCTTACTACCTGACGTAGAACGTGAGTCTGCTTACACAACACAACACTGAAGTGAATGTATCACTGTTATGACACATAAGAGAGATAAGACTTGTCTTATTCAAAGTCTTGTTGTCAGTGTCAAAAGATGGTCGCTGCTAATAGTACATCAAAGACAAAGCACAAACTTTATTGAGCGTTTGCATCTTAATGCGTCTGGGTAAAGGTTATTGATGTTGACTGTCAATCAAATGCCTCTCTAAATCCTTTATGGTGGATGCTACCATTGCTGCTTATCACCAGCTATTGGTTACATCGACATTTGTCAGGGAATGCCCAAGTTCTACTAATAGCCAATAAATGCACAATGACAATTGAGATTTTGAAGGAGGAAGTTTAGCGCATGAGAGCAGAACAAATATGCCATTCTGCAACACTCCTAATGTTATTTTGGACCAATTTAACTGTAATTACAATGATTTGATTTTGATTTTGTAAGATTATTTTGGTTGAAAATACCTTTTTGTATTAACTAAACAATGACTGAAAAATAAATACTATTGGCTTTGTTGTTCATAGCGATGTGCAGAGAGCCACTATTTGCATTTGTTATTTGTATTTGTTGCGACACCAAATTATTTGTATTCATATGTGTATTTGTATGAATGTGAAAGATAGAGTAACAATCTTGGAAAATGGGAAAATGGTTGGGGCTTGTCATGCGTAGGCTACATCCGCTGATAACTGAGCTTGCAGTTCGCCTACAGCGATATAGGCTCAGATATAGGCTCAGCTGTTCTTACTTGGATGTAATAGGCTATATAACGTGCAAATAGTCTTTGTGAAACTGTAATGTTTCTAGCAACTGAATATGTGTTTGGAGAGTAAGCATATTGTAAGCGCTAACAATAGCCTGCCATCTAAAAAACAGGGCTTAGCTTACCTTGCTTTGCAAATATAAATAAGTTATTGACCAACTGCTACACTACCAAAAATATAGGATGTTACAGGGTTAACGCTAGCATAACTTACAGCTACAGTAGACAGCTTTGTACTATTTCTTCAGTGTATTATCTGCAACAGTGTGTCACAGGCGAAGCAATGCACTCACAACTGTACATCAGCTATTTGAACTGGGTTTTTGTATTTTCTTCCCAAACACAAATAACTTTTCAAATATTTGTTTGAAATAAATATTTGTACAAACACACTATTTGTGCTTATACGAATACCATATTCGTACCTGGCTATATCCCTAGTTCATGCTGTTTTTCTTGTTTTGTTGTTTTTTTTCCACCGAATCGGCTTCACTTATATGTATTATTATTATGTAAATATTTATAAATAAACAGATGCCACACCAAAATAACATGTTCTTGTACTATTTGTACAATTGTTATATTGGTATAATGGCGATTTTATTTGAATTGAATAGTTCACTTAATAGGCCTAGTTAATTGGGCAGTCTCTACCAGTACACACATACTGTACTCTCTTATTTCAACTTGTAAATGAGGTCAGTTCAGTGGCATTGCACTTGTTGAGACACCCCCATGGCGAGTCTCTGTATCCAGCTGTGTCGTGTTGTTCCGTGTTGCCAGCTCGACACCTTGGTAGATTCCAGCCTTACGTGTGTGTTGAACCCAGTGCTGTCACTATACCCACTGCAACACAGTGGCAGAAACACTTTAGCTACGAGCCACTTCATTAATCATTTCTTTGGTGTGTGTTTCCACTTTACATTCGCTACTTGTCAAAGTCAGTGCTGATACATTGTCTCAATTGGCAGAGCTACATGCAGAAACACCACGAGCAAAGAGCGCCGCGGCATTGTGACAATGTTGGCGCAACTGTGAGCGAGGGTGCATCGCGGTAGGGTGAGACTTTCTGACATCCTTGCAACTCAAGGTTACTGCCTGCAGATAACAGACAGAATGCAGTACACTCTAAACATACAGCACGTGGCAATGCTTTTCCCCGTAGTGCTGCCAGCCTCGTAATGAAATGCTCAATTAGGGTCTTTAAATAGGTAATTATGCAGTGCCTAATCCAGTGGCGCCTATAGGCCCCCGTCTCGTTTAGATGACACTTGGGTTGGCAAAAGGGGTTGGGCCAGCTCAACAAGGCTCCAGCTTCTGTCATCAGAGCACCTCCGAGGTGACACTAGCGTCCCCGTTAATGATAAGGCACATCCAGGCAGTCAGTCAACAGTGAGGGCCACTGACAAGCAGGGGGGAGATGGCAATGTCAGGCCTGACAGTGTCTGTCGTCATGTCTGGGGGTGGATTGGACGGGGAAGACAGCGGAGCCGTTCCGATGGTTTTTCTTTTAGAAGAGATGTGAGCGAGGGAGCCATTGGGGCTATTCATATTATGGGTGTTCAATTGGCTTCAGTGCTGGAAATTGTACATGGAAAAGAGGACAGTCATTTAAAACCATTTAAATCTTTTAAAAGTCACTGTCTTGAAAGGGGTGGCGTTGAAAGAGGTTCTGATTTTTGCTGTGGTGACATTTGTTTGAAGGCATAATTCAATTTACATTTGTCTCTGATTACAGAGAAGGAAAATGACATTCATTCATTTTCCACAACATTTTAAGATGAACTATTTTGTTTTACAAGCTCAATATACCACCTCTGATAGACGGCTGTTACTGTTATTGTTTTGGTGAAACTACAGAGGGGGATTTGGCTCACCCCAAATGTTGACTTAAGGGTCGACCGATTGCTTTCCCTAAACCAAGACACTATGCCTCTACACACCCATCCCTTTCACAGCAACTAGTTTTGCTTGGCTAAAGACCTTTCAATGGCAGCTAGAACCTCTGAAATGTACCGAGAGCCTGCTTCAGAACACATGTTGAACTTTAGCAAAGACCACTTGAACTATCCAAATGGAAACAATGTTTAGAAATGCCGTTTGCCCGCCCGCCGGCCGGCTCGTCTTCTGAGCGTTATCGTCATGTGGAAAGGCATGAACAACACAATTTCTTCCCTATCTGCGTATTCAGCAGAACATCTCGCATCTGTGATAATACGTTGTGTCCCGTTGCCCTCTCTGCCGGCGCTGATATATATTCATGCAGAAAGCTTTGATAAGCGTGCGGGTTCTAATGCCTCCTGCTTGTTCTCTCTGAGGCGTTGACTCTGGCTTTCTCATCAGTATGTGAATCACGACACAAACAGCAGTACCCACAAATATTTGCAAACAAACACAAAATAATCGTACCACCGGCACCTTCAAAAAACATATGCGCGCATACGCACCATCGCCCAATAAATTATTAAAATATGTACAGCCGGTTTTTAAAAAGGCATTGTATGGCCACCTGTGTGGGTTCACAATGCCCATTGGCTTCTGATACATCTCACGAAATTATGCATGGGCTTCACAAGCACCCAGTGGCATTTTCTCCCGCGTCATCTGATATTGCGCCCCTGCATATCAGATGGAGGGCCGTGAAGGAAGGTGGCACGGCTCTCCTAACTTAGTGGAAAAGCCTCACGCCGTTAGCACAGAGTGTGCTGCGCTAATTGAAGGGGGGGATCCATTTGCACTGCAGCCTCAGCGCTACGGCAACCATAATGTGCCGTTACATTTTAGCTCGGGGCATATTGCGGCAAATTAGCATTTAGATAATGGCAGACACTTGGCATTTTAATTATTATGCTGCCCTTTGATTGTAGCATGTATGCCCTGAGCTTCTCCTCGCATCCTTCATGTATGCCTAAGTAGTGCATTTACATACCAAACGGCTTGGCGTGTGCACAAAAGCTACTAAAATGCCAATGCAAGCAATATACCTTGTTATTAAATTGTTTAGAAAAGATAAGGGGGGCATTATTGTTCTCGATACAGGCTGTAAATGTATTAGGGTGCAGCATATTCCCAGTCTAGAACTGAATCTTTTTTTTTGTTTCAATAGGAGCTCTGTTCCATTGACTTCTGCCGTGTGTGAGTGGCAGTGGAATGCTGTTTTGTCCATTCATGGCTCCCACACTGTGAACTGTTTATGTGTGTGGGTGTGCGTGCGTGTGTCTGTGTGGTTGTGTGTGTGCGTGCGTGCGTGCGCGTGCATGCATTTAAAGCGGCATGGGCTCAGGCGGGGAACATTGTCACTCACTTTTGCTGTCCCCTTTACGGAAGCGAGATGATTCATCCTCCCACAGACTGTTGCCATGTTTGGTGTAGATGTCACATTTGCCAGAAGCATGTGGAGTATATGTGTGTGTGTGTGGAGTATACATGCTAATGTGTAGCGTTTGATTTAGTGTCATCATGACCCTCCATCCTCCGATTGGGCAGAGAGAGAATGTGTGGGGGACAACAATCTGACACTGAGTCCTCCCACCCCCACCCCCCCTCACGCACACACATAAACACACACACACACGCACGCACGCACGCACGAACACACGCACACCCTGGGTTCATAGCATGTAACATAACATAACACGGTTTAGCCCTCTGCTAATGTGTGAGCACATTAGTTATGTTTTCCTGACACGCTCCTCCCACCACTCCCAGCACGTCTCCGTGGTAACGAGCCCTTTTTAAATATGAAATGAGCCGGTTGGCAAGGTCAGCCGGGGCCCAGGCGGCACAAACACCGCTTAGGAGACACACGTGCACACGCACGGGGGCACACACGCAACCGCAAGCGAGACCTTGACGTGCGCGAGGGGGAAGCCCCTGTGTGTGTCTGGCGCGGATTATTCTCTGGTCACGTCGTTATCGCTCGGCCTGTTGGAAAGATATTAGTCTGGCGAGCGTTTGTGTGTGTGTGTGAGAGTACCCCGCGTCACCAAGGTCAAAGATGGGAATCCACACATGCAGGCGCACATGAAGTGTGTGTGTGTGTGTGTGTGGATGGGGTACTATTTATTTGCTCCCAACAACTCTCACAACAACTTTTTTTGCTAACTCTGTGTCCCTGAAGCTTCCTCGATCGCCCTGTAACCTTGTGTGTGTGTGTGTGTGTGTGTGGGTGCGCGTGTGTGTGTGTGTGTTTATGGGGGGTTCCAGGATAATCAGTCACCAGTTTGCAGGTCAGGGTTTGCCACTGTGGGGACCATCCATCTGAACCCAGCATCTGCTTGGAAGACAGGAGGAATGAGTGGAGGATGGGGAAGGAGAGGGAGGTATATGATGGGGTATGGAGGATGGGAGGGGTGCAGGAGAGCCAGGTGAATGTCAAGGAGACGGAGGCTTGAGAATGAACACAGCAAATGTCTTCAGAGGGTACAGCAAGGTCGTATTTGGTTTGAGTGGTGGTCATAGGTCTTCAGTTTGTGTGTGTGTGGATGCTCTCTGTGGTCCCTAGGGTTAGGTGGACTGCCGACACTCTACTGTATGTACTGTACGTTGGTCACTATTACCATGGCACTGCATTGATCGTGCAGTATTAAGTATTATTATTATTTTTATTATTATCTACTTGCATTTTGTTAGTTATTTACAGTGCAACTCATCGTTTCTTATTTGAAATCACTGATCTGAGGAGACTTTCACCGTCAGTTCCTTCCCGCTCCCAGAACAACTGCTGAGATGGAGCTTCGATAGCTCCCTTGTTCTGCAGCCCCAGCATGTGCTTTCAAACCAATTACAGAGACAGATAAATGTCACCGACTCAATTAGCTTATGAGCGCGCGCGCGCGCGCCGTGATAGGAGGAGGCTTCATTCATGAGGGGATATGATACGGCAGAAGACATCAGCGCGACAGCATTAGCAGAGACCACCCACCGCCAGTTGCAGCTAATCACGCTAGCCTCTGCGCAAACAACGTTTGATGTGTCCATAAACTATCCGGACGCTAGCTTTAGCATCTAGCGGGATGATCACTGGAAGGGATGTTTATGGCAGCTGAAGGTCAACTCCAGTCAGCTCACTCGGGAGGGTGGGGGTAAACGGCTAATAAACCCCTCTGAGCTGCGGCTGTCCGAGTCATTCACGCGGAGGCGGCGCTCGAGGGCATAGCTCGCCTCAGCCTAGCTCGAGGGCCGTTATTACACATGGTGCCTGAGGGAAACGCGCCTCGTCGCCATGGCTCCTACATCACACCGACACAAGAGGGGCGGTGGGGGGAAAAAAAAGAGGAACTGAGCTAAACAGATGGAGGCGGCCGTCCGTAGATAGCCGAGGGAGATTGAAAGGCAGAGGATCGCGGTGATAGGGAAGGTGAATAAAGAAAGAGATGGCAGGGGAGAAAGATTAAAGACCACAGCTCACGCTGTGAGGGGAGGCCGGGGCCCGAGGTACATGATGATCCACACCTGCACGGGAGCTGTGTGCGTGCGTGTGTGTGAAGGAGACAGATTGTCCCTTTTGGTGAGCTCCTCAATGAGAATGCATTCCCGTAAGTAAGTGCAGCCGTGCTCCGGGGTGTGCAGGTTTCGGGGTTGGGGAGGGGGATTGACATTTCCACGGTTACTGCAGTGTTTCACCGCTGCCTGTCCCTGCTGAGCGAGGGCAAGGTTTGATGCATAGCGATGCTTTTGGGTGCGCCACTCTGCCTTCTCGGTGCACACCCTTTGACCTTGGCGCAGACATCGCCGTGTGAACCGGCCACATGCTTCACCACCTCCGCCTTAATTAAGGGTCCTGGGGGCGCTCGACTCTCCTTTCCGTTTGCCTTTAGTTTTCTCACGACGCCTAGAGAGATAGGGAGACCAATGCTGCATTAAGGCAGCAGGCTAGCATATAGTTGCTCACTTTCACGGTGTGTGTGTGTGTGTGTGCATGCGTGCTTGTGTGCTTGCAGGGGAGGGAGTTGTAATGACTGCATTATTTAACTCCAGTCCTCAGGGAAATGGCAAATAGCTCTATTGAGGGAAAAAAAAAAGCAAAACGTACATTTGTCATTCGGCGTGCCTGAGCGCCGCCGGTGCCGAAACACGTAACATGGCACCGCGATGCTGTACACCACATCATGTCCCCTGTTGGTTTACCACTGCTTTGTCCTTGCATGGGAGAGGGCATTCACACAGACGGATTGGCCTCGCTTGATTTTCCTGCCGTTCTTTTGGGGGTCTCTGGGATAGAGTGCAGCTGTTTTCTTGAAGCTTAGGCCGTGCGGGGATGTGCCTGAGGGTTAAAGAAACACACTTTTAGTAAACAATTTGGTGAACGCTACATGGCCAGGACAACAGTCAAGGAGAATGAGGCAAATTTTTACAGTATCCAGAGGGCCTGGGGTTTGTTTAAAAATGGCAGCGTCGCGCACATTTGTTTCCCACTGCTTCCTAAGTGGTCTGCTAGATTATTATTACAGCATGTGGGATGCAGACATAATTGGCTACTCTAGCAGCAGATGCATGTCAGTGTGGGGCTTTGGAATAACCAGGAGTATGAGGGATATTTGTCTTATTCGCTGCATTGCTTTAACAAAACAATCGTCCTCGCGTTGGAAGGCACAGAATAAATAGGAGCGTCCCAGATTTGTTTTACTTTGCTAATAATTGTCCCCGCGCTCAGACCTTTTCCACGCAGGCAGCGCTCACTCATTAAGCCCCTATACAAACGAGCACGGACAGCAGGCTAGTTATTACGGAGCGCTAAACGCCTCTCTCTCGTCCCACTCCTTCAGAGCTCTGATAAGGATCAAGGGGGACAGGGAGAGGAGAGCGGTGGCTCAACAGCACCGCTGCTTTTCTTTCCCCCCGGCGCGCGCCTCCTCTAATTAACAGCGCGCGTGTTGTCGGAGCTTTGTTTAATAATGCACGATTGCCATCAGCCGCAGAAGCCCTTTGAATGAGGCGCCGCCGAATAGGAACACAATAAGCCCCACTAGGGGACTAGGAGAGCGAGAGACCGGATGGGTTTTTCTTTCTCTCCTGTCATAATGAATGTCCAGCGGACGGCGCCGGTGCCACGGCGCGTGCGAAATTGAACAGACGCAAACAAAATGGCCACGTTCTCGGGGGTGGACGCAGGCATACGTCCTGGCTGAGAAGTGGCCGATTATATGGTGCCCGGTGCCACAAGACGGATGGGCTCTGCACGAAGCCCACACAACGACGGCAGCGAGAAGAAAGTGCCGCCACGACGCTTCAGTGTCCACCGCTCCTCTTCTTACGCCACGGAGCATTTGGGGCGGGGCCCCGGATGCTGAGTCGCACCGCACACGCTGTTGGAGAAAGCCAGCACACAGCCTGCACAGGCAGGTTAGGTGCCTCGCCCGGTGAAATGGCGAGGGAAGGTACGGTACGGGGCACTATACATGCACAATGCTAGAAACGCAGTGACAAAACCCGTTTATCTGTGTGAGCGTGGACCGCGTGCACACACACACACACACTGCAGAGCAGCGTGCACAGTATGTGTGTGTGTGTGTGTTGGCAAGTTTAATATCATGTAATAATGGAAATGCGCCTTCCGTTAATTAACTGGAAGGCTATGGCTTGGATGTGGGAAGAGAGTGGGATGCATCAAAGAAGACAGCCTTGCCTGCATTACCTATGGATCAAATTGCAGTGCTATCCCTTACGGCCGGCTTAGCTTCTCAGTCCAATTGATTCTAATCGAATTCACGGCGCAAACACTCATTTCACTCATGTAAAAATTCTGTCTACTGTGCTCAAACATGCGTGCACGCGTGTGTGTGTGTGTGTGTTTGTGTACCTGTATGTTTGTGTGTGTGTGTGTGCGCGCGGGGGTGGAGATTGCCTCAAATTGATTCCCTTCGCCACGCGTCCCCCGCTCAGCGTTTGCTGCTAGCCCCTGAGGCGCTCCTAGACAGGTAGCGGTGCCCGTCTCCCCCACCGGACACAAATGGAGTGTGACAGGTGGGCTATCTGCTCGTCTCTTTCTGCCGCTCGCAGCCCACAGACATATAAAGAGGGATCGCGAGGGCTGAGAGAAGGGATGATTGGTAACAGGGAAATGAGGTACTTTGTCATCGTATGGCCAACTGATTGAGCAGAGGTCTCCTCCCCCCACCGCTGACCCCCCCCCCCCTCCTTTCCACAATGCAAATACGTGACAAACAAACAAACATACAAATAATCAAAGCTAAGCAGACTAAAAAACGACTAAAACAAGTAGGCGTAATACAAAGAGATGTTTTAGTGTAGTTTGGCAATCTGAGATATTGCTGAACCAAGGCCCCCGACGGGTCCTTGGTTCAAGTTGCTCAGCTACAACATCAATGCCCTCTTAAGCTAGCAGGTTAGCTACAATGCTAACAGGGAGTATGTCGTTAGGGCCTACTGGATTAGCCGTTAACTGTGCTATGAGCTGAAGAGCCGCAGAGCATCCATCACCGAGGATCAAGGCTCCGCTTAAGCAAATGGATGACAAGGGATGGAGGCGGTCGGCGGCTAATACTAGCTCACTGTGGCACATTGATTTCCACAGCAAACACAGCGGGCCCTCTACAAACGCTCCAACACGAGCAGCAACACTCTCATATGGATTGCATTTGTTTCTTAAGCAGCGCTTGATAAATAAGGTGGTGTGTTTGTGCTCGTGTTTACACATAGTCCATCACTTTGTATAGATTTAGAGCACAGTTAACTTCACGTCTAATCCATTTAGAGGCTTTTAAGATATTAAAGCATCCATTTTTTTTTTTGGCTGAAAAGTGGTGGGAGCTACATAAATATGGGGCGACGCTCGGCGGTTTCACTGCTAGCGGTGCAGTACGTCAAACCTCGTGTTCTAAAGTTTTTAGTGGAGAGTGGGAGAATCGCACTCAGCAATTGACAATATGTGAATGTAATTGTATTACTGTTGGTAAAATATGCTTTGTGCAATCACAGTAACCGGCAGAGGTCAGGCTGAAAGGCATGAACGCAGCCCTATGGGCAACAATATGTCGTACAGTATCACTTAACCACGCAGCGTATGTAACAAGGAACTCCTCCTATCCCATACCAATGCATATTTAACAGCTGCACGCAACTGGCACTGTGAAGACAAAATCATATTAGTGGGCCCTTTCATCTATAATACTCTCTCTCTCTCTATCTCTCTCTCTCTCTCTCTCTCTCTCTCTCTCTCTCTCTCTCTCTGTCTATAAGACTCTCTCTCTATCTCTCTCTCTCTCTCTCTCTCTCTCTCTGTCTATAAGACACTCTCTCTATCTCTCTCTCACACTCTCTCTCTCTCTCTCTCTGTCTATAAGACACTCTCTATCTCTCTCTCACACTCTCTCTCTCTCTCTCTCTGTCTATAAGACACTCTCTCTCTCTCTCTGTCTATAAGACTCTCTCTCTCTGTCTATAAGACTCTCTCTCTCACTCTCTCTCTCTATCTCTCTCTCTCTCTCTCTCTCACACTCTCTCTCTCTCTGTCTATAAGACACTCTCTCTATCTCTCTCTCACACTCTCTCTCTCTCTCTGTCTATAAGACACACTCTCTCTTTCTCTCTCTCTCTCCCTCTCTCGCGCCCGCGCACTTGCACGCACGTGCGTGGACACGCAGCCGCACGCCCGGCGAAGCTTGGATTTAGAGAGCTGTCAGAATGCAGCCTGCGAGCACATCAGTGCATTGCCATCCCCCCTGTCAGCTCCAGCCGAGGCTGTGTGGGGGTATGTCACAAATGTGCAAGGATAGATAAAACCTGCCGCGCCAAACAGCTTTGTTTCATTCATTATCTCTGTCTCTCTCCCCTCTCTCTCTCCCTCTCCCCCTCTCCCTCCGTCCCTCCCCTCGTTTAGGCTGTGAATACGCTGCATCTGAGAGATCAGACCAGGCTGACTCACAGGGCTCTGTGAGCCAGTACCACCGAGGCTGCCAGAGCATGCCGGTGCCAAGCTGTCCCACAATGCACTGGGCCCGACCTGCGCTACTGCCGCTACTGCTGGTCCTGGGCCTGCTGCTGGGCCTCGCCGACGCCGAATGTGAGTGTGGACCTTCGTCCCCCACCCCCCCCCTTCCCCCCACAACCCTCACCAGCGGCTCACTGTATTGTGTATTGTGTTGGAGGACCTCTGGATTAGTTGTTCTATCTAAATGTTTCACTGTAACACAATACAACAAGAAGCTGGTTAGGGGTTAGGCATCTCACTCATGGACGTCTACAGGGTGGTCCGTGCCGGGACTTGAACCCATGACCTTTCTAGTCTAACAGCCTGACCGCCCTGCCCCCAGTTTTTGAATGAAAACACACAAGCTACTGTCGGGTTTTCCTACAGACACACGCACACGGGCAGGATGGTCTAGTGGTCTGGGTGTTGGGCTCCCAGCTGAGAAGTTGTGGGTTCAAACCTTGGTGTTGACCTACCTGTAAGCATCCTTGAGCAAGATGCCTAACCCCTAACTGCTCCCGGTGGTCGCACCTTGCATGGCAGCAATCACCATCGGTGTATGAATGTGTGTGTGACTGGGTGAATGTCAGGCAAAATACTGTAAAGCGCTTTGAGTGGACGAAAGGTTAGAAAAGTGCTCTATAAATGCAGTCCATTTACACACACACGTGCAGCTATATCCATCTTCTGCCTGTCTTCTCAACATCTACTCTCCATGCAGTCGCTGACAGCCACCTAAAAAGCGTCGTCTTCTCCCAGACGTTCTCCTCTGCAGAGGAAATGCATCTCCGCTGCATAAAACCCACGGGCCTCTGTCCATAACTCCCCACTGCAAAGTGGTAGGGGTTGAGTCTCTTGACATCAGGCACCTGTCCCTCGATGTGTGACAACAGTTTTTCAGAGCCGGTTGAGGTTTCTTCCCACGCCACAGGGCTGCTGCCATCTTTTTTTTTCTCTCTTTCTTCTTCATCGCCGACGTCCGTGAATCATCAGCTTGCAGAGTCACGGTGGGACGAATAAAAAGTTTTACTGCTCCCGTTGGCACAGGCTGAAATCCTCCCCTCGCTCAGCTTAGCTCAAACAGCTATGATCGGGAGGTATCGCTCAGCCAAGGTCACACGCACGCTCGCTCGTCTCGCTAACTGAAATTGATGGCCGAGACTTTCTAACTTTGTGCTTGAGAAATGTTCCCTGCTATCTGTGAATGTGTTTTCTTTTATTCTTTTATTCCCGCGGCATATGCTTCACAGTGGGAGGGAAAGAGGCAAATGGAGGAGCACATTCTTAGTTTAAAGCCCCCCTCGTTTTATGTGCGATTCCAGGATTTATTGACACAATTTAATTATGGGATGTTCGGGAAACGGCGCTAACGGCCAATAAATGTTACGATATGTAGTCCCATCCTCTGTTGTAAATTGTACATTTGATTTAAAACGGGAAAAAAAACGCTGGCGGCGAAACTCCCCCTCGGAGACCCAGCTTCAGTCCGAGCAGACATTCCGACCCCTAAAGTCGCCTCCAGGGGAACACCACCACCCCCTTCTCTGGGTCCTGTCGCGTTGCGTTTCTACCCAATGCTGACTTGTGGTAGCAGCTGCTGCTACCACACACCGGACTAGGACAGCTGTGCCGGGTCATTGTTTCAAAGCCAAAACAAACCTTCTGGGGGGGCAGGCGCTATTCGACTGCCTCATAATGGGTGCGTGTGTGTTGGGAGGGGGAGGGGGGGCAGCTATAGCAGTGGAAGAGGCTATTGGTGAGGGAGGGATCTGTCTATCGAGCGCCAGTTTGGCTGCCGACCAGTTTGGCAACAGGCTTGGGGCGTCTGTGCCCCCAGAATGCATTGTGGCCCATTATATGTGTGGGTGCCAACGCATTTGTTCTTACTCTATCTCACACATTGCTCTCTCTCTCTCTCTCTCTCTCTCTCTCTCTCTCTCTCCTGCTCTCTCTCTCTCTCTCTCTCTCTCTCTCTCTCTCTCTCTCTCTCTCTCTGTGTGCTCATCTCCATTCTCCCTGCACCACAGTCTCTCTACTTCCACTGCTCGTTCTTTGCCCCCCCCCTCCACTAAAACACACACACACACATGTTGTTTGTGGGCGGTGCCAAAGCGTGCGTCCCCTTGGGGGGCTCGCGGTTGCATCTGCACAAACAGGCCTTGTTGCTCCGGGGCCCCTCTGCCCATCTGCAGTGCCCTCCTAAACCTGGCCTCCTCCTCCTCCTCCTCCCTCCACTGCCTCCTCCCACTACCTGTCCGTTCCTCCTCCCACTGCCGTGCCTCTCCGCACCTCCTCCGGGCGTGTTCCGAAGCCCGTGAGCCGCCCTCACTCGCCGGTGCTCCGGATATGCTCGGCCGAGCGCGCTCCGCCCGCAGGCGGGAGTAGGTGGAGGGAAGAGAGAGAGAGAGAGAGAGAGGTGGAGAGAGAGATAGAGGGAGGGAGAGAAACGGCTGAGTCGGCCCGTTCAACAGATGGCACGGCTCTCTGAGCCAGTCTTACGTGCCACCTAGTGCTGCAGTCTCTCTTTTGCTTTCAACAAAACTAGGAGAACCAGGCACAGACACTATGGGCTGTTGTTGTTTTGCACTGGGCTTGCTCTCTCTCTCCTCTTCCAATGCAGTGCATGTAATATATACAGTATATGGCATGTGGGAGTAGGTGGAGGGAAGAGAGAGAAAGAGAGAGAGGGGGGGGGCAACAAACATCACTCCTGTGTTTCTCGCTAAACAGCCGTGAGAGAGGAAAGGATCAGAGCAGGCCTGGGTACAAAGAGACATTACGCGTCCCCCCGCCGGGCAGAATATGTTTAGTGGCCTAGTTTATTTATTTAATAGTGGTGTTTCTAAGAGGGTTTTTTAAATGTTAACGTTAACTCAGTTAGGTTTGTTTTAGTGGCTTCACTGTCCCCATAGAGAACAAATAAACACAGATGTCTGGAGCGTTCTCTGGACGATGGCCGCAAGACTGCAGAAACAGAACGCTAGCCCACCACTTAATTGTTTATGATCGGTGGCAGGTAGCCACGCTCACACAGAAACAACACGCACACTCGCAGATTAGTGCTTTAATTGATTCCTCTCACTGACGGTGCATGGGTGGCAGCTCAGATATTTACCACGTCAAGTGACAATCGACAGGTCTCTGCTAACACATGCTAGTGGCCAAACCGTATCCTGAGCATTTATTCACGAAGATGCTAAGACACAGTCTTAGCAACGCGTTACAACTAAATGTTGTTTATAAATTGTATTACAAATCACCATCAGATGTGATCTCCCAGCACTAGCATGAGTCTTTCTATTTGGGGGTTACCACAGCATTTTGCTAATAAAGAACACGTTTTCCAATGTATTGTGTTTGATAGGAAGTAGCATTTTCCCCTGTTTTGTCCTATAGGCTTATTTTAGCAAGCATCATCAATTATTGCAATGTGAATCTTAATACCCAGAATGTTTATCAGCTGCCCCACAGTATGGAGAGAAGTTGGATGCTCAGGGCACAACCATCTCAATATATTGCATGGGGTGTTTTTACAACTCAAATTGTTGTTTTTAATGCAAAACAATATGACAATCTTCCAGCGACGTGGAAGAACGATCAAACAAACTAAAGTGTGCACATGCGCACACCCCTGCTCAACACACAGATTGTGAACACCTTGTGGCAAGACCAAAGGCTAATGATACTGTATTCCCAGATGACAGCAGGCTTTAATGTGTGTGTGTTTTATGCATGCCTGGCCTAATATGAATTATTGTAAAATAGTGTAACATTTGCATATGAGCTTCTGGGCAGTAATGAATTTAGCATTTCTTACAGAGGACATAATAAATCCCTTTGCTTAATTTGCCTGCATGCCAAATCTATTTAAATTGAGTATGTTCCGTTCCCTTTTACACTTGCATGCCCACAATATGCTAACATGCCGACACAAAGTGCATACATGCTAGCTTGCACACATCATACTCAAAAGAATACTCAGCCTACTGTACATTTATGCACCCCCCCCCCCACCGCTCTCCTCTACACACACACACACACACACACACACTCTCTCAATTACAAAAATACACAAAACTGACGCACTGCATTTTCAGCAAAGGCGAGACACGGAACTCCTCTTTTCGATTCAGCTTTAAATCATTGTAATTCCCCCTGTGTTCCCCCTCGTTTATCATTCTGCTGGACACTGCTGAAGCGGAAATCTCATTGTTGGCTCCACTCGCTCAGTGCGAAAAGCGTCTTAGTACAGTACATCCCGAAGCAGGCGTCAGCTCATGTAGAGCGTGCGGAATGCATCATGTTCCCTTCGTTATTTATTTCTGTATTTGAAAAATAAAGGTTGTGGTGCCGAAGTTTAATTACCGTCTAGTTGTTGGCTGTGAATGCAAGCTCCAAAAGTGTTATCAAGGAAAGGCAAGATGCCACTTGCTTGTAGGTTCAACTAAAATGAATAGTAATCTTTCTGACAGAAAAGACACCATTGCTTTCTGTGGGGAATATACTGTGCAATTACGTTTAAAGGATGTTATGTCAGACCCCATTATTAACTCCATGAATTCAGATTTTGCTAGGAACTCGCCCGAGTGTGTTATTTAAGGCCATTAGCATCATCTGTGGATTGCAGTCATTTCACTTTTTACATAGGCCAACAGACAAAGGCTCAGCAATTTTCACAACACTCCTGACCCCCCCACCCAACTACACTAAAGGAAAAGCAGATGCTCGTGCATAATATGATGGCTTTGTATGTGCCCAGATGCCAGTAATTAAAGGCTAGTGTGCAGCCGCTGATGTGTACGTGTAAAGTGCACTTATGTCTCCAAGACGCGCTGACTTGAAAATGGAGGGGCAATTTGACCGCTGTGCGCCATTGATGTCGGGAGAATCGGCGGAACAAAAAGCACCACAACACCAATCGCCAATCATCCTGGATGGCCAAACAGCCAGCAGTGTTGACATGAGTACGTTTTAATGAAACACCCTTGTGTTTTACCCTAGAATACGGAATGGAATGTTCATCAGACGCAGAGGGGAATACAAACGGGTGACCCTGTTAAAGACAGTCACAAGGACCATGTTTTCCATGCCTTTGGCTGTGCACGTACACACACACACACACGGGGTTCCCTGTGGCACACATGCCTTTGATGCACGGATCAGCTGTTGAACGGAACACACAATGCCAGCTGTTTTACATCTGCCGGGCTCATGCCTGCCGGCGCAGTCGTGGCCTTGCCGGCATATGCTTTGTGCTAGCGTGCGTACGGCTGCCGTGCCAGCTCGCCATAGCAATCCAGGTGTTTTTGGGGGTATCGCCATGCTATCGTCAACACATGGATGCGGTTGGGGAGACCCCGGGATTATTATTGGAGCGTCTTAACTACAAGCTCTCTCCCTCTCCCTCTCCCTCTCCCTCTCTCTCTCTCTCTCTCTCTCTGAGACGATAGGTGCTACAAGACTGCAACAACAATGACAAGTAGCTGTTGGAAATCATGCTAATATATGAATAACCCTTAATGCCGAGTATAAAGTATTAATTGAAAAATGTATTGGGAAATGTAGTTTGTCGGTAGGTGTTATTTGCCTTTGTGCATCATTGCAGTAGAGTATTTATTTATAATTAGATTAAATTGTCTGTATGCCTCTCAATGTCGATTTCGTGTAGGAAATAGCATATATATAAACGTTATTGTATATACTTTATTTTGTGCAGTTTTGTTAGGAGAAGGATGTGGTTTTAGGAGATCGTTAGGCACTTAATAGTGGACTCCAGCCTAATAAAACCATTCTATAATTACTACTGTGCCATGTATCCAGGATTTTGCACAGTGTTTGATATTCTAGTCTTAGCCCTGCATCTTATTTGGCTCCCATAGGTCTAATATTTCAAACAGGATAAATCACACAATGACTTATTCAAAGCAGCCTGCATATTGCTGGATTTATGGCTTTGTCTCGCTAAGGGGAAGTACCCGACTACATTATTAATGTGTCTGCGTACTTTGTCAATATGACACTAGACGCCTATAAATGAAGGGGTGTTTGTTTCTAATATCACATTGTAGCCTACAGTTCTATCTGCGTGTGTGTGTGTGTAAACACCTGCCCTAAGGCCTGTGTTTTGGCTTAACTCCAGGGGTCCTGTGAGTGAAGCACACTGAACTGATCACATCACAGCACATTTGTATGCCTTTAGGGGGGGCACGGGTTAATGGTCTAAAACCATTCATCTGCTCTGCATGCCTCTGGGCATTCTGCAGAGCCCCGACACACATCTCCCATCTTCACCGTCTTACCAGCTGACGACCGGGAATCTTTAAGCCGCGATTGATCTGCATTGCCCGAACTGATGCTCTGAGTAAATTTTCCAGACGCCTGCCGTTTTCACCTTCCGGCATTTGTCACTTTTGTGTCCGTCTCTTGCAGAGGCGTTGCCCGTTGCCTTCGCTCCGTCCCGCTAGCTTGCCTCCCAAGTCAAGGCGGCCATTTTCCGTCAGCACGCCTCGGTCACAGCACTGTGGACGCTGTGTATTTCAGCCACTTAAAGCCTCCGATGGGAGCGCCTTCAGTGGACCCAGAGGTTGCTGTCCAGAGGAAACCGAGCCAGGTCCGAATTTGAAGTGAATGTCAGAGCGCACGCGCACGCTCATCGTTACATTACCCTAGGTCCTGATTAGATGTTTACACAGCATTCATCTTAGTGTCCACGGACAGCCCGTTTCCCCTCAGCTGTGCTGTTCGCACTCCCGCGGGGCCGCCTTTCATGTCGTTCATCATCGCCTCATCAACAAATTAATTACCACCATCCCCCTCTGCCGCTCAAACTGAGATTAAGGACGTGTCAAGTTAAGTGTAGCTAATTAATGTATGATCGAGGCGGGCTGCCGCTAGAATACAGTGTTCACCTTGAAAAGAGATGTTATGAGGGTTTGACAGTCTTCTTCTAAGGGGCAGGGCCTTAACACTAAGGCTGTGGTGCATGGGAAAGGGCAACATGCCGCCAATGGGCATATTTCATCGCACTTTCACAGCCCCCATCTGGTTCTCACACAATCCCTATGCAGTGGCCCATTCTATCTGCTCATCTCCACCTCCCGTGGTCTGATAGTTAGTACCAGAGTGTATGTATGGGAGGACAGCCGTCACGCATAGAGTACGTCAGGATTTATGCATGCGCAGGGCCCGGTTAAGTACGCCTCCCAAATAAGACTTCCCTACTCTTCGGCACGCATTCCCCGGGAGAAAGAGAGAGGGAAAAAACTAACACACAATCAGAGCGTTGCGTGGATCTCGTCCTTTTTCCCTGCCTTGCCTCCGTCTCACCACCACCCGCAAGAGACAGTAATTTCACACTGCATGATCTGTTGCCTCTCATTACACGGCCCCATTTAATTGGCTGTGCTTCATTCCATGGACCTCCCATTCCCACACCCCCTTTCAGGATTTTTCAGCGAGAGATCTCTCCAAAATCAGCAAAAAGCCATACGGCGGTGCTTTCCTATGTGTGTTCCCTTTGCTGGATTACACCGATCCAAGAGAGCGCGGAATGGGAATGCCGACAGACAGTTAACTGATTGCTCAGTGCACGGTTAGCTTAAACACATTCACAACACCTCCTACACTGAGCAGGGGATAAGCTGTGGCAATATAGATCGCACGTCTAGGAGACAGGGAGGGTGATCTGCAGGCAAGATCCTAACACAACCTCATCAGCGCTGCCGATTGTCAGTACACAGTGCGCTGAAAGGGCTCCCTTGCCATACGGGCATGCGTCCGTATTTAACACATGCACCTCGGCATGCACCACCGCATGCATATGTAATCGCAATCGTTGTTTTGTGAGCCCTCCCTCAAAGGTATGCATACGATTGTATTAGCATCTGGGCAGGGTCGCATAAATATTCATGCATGGGAGCTCACTGAAATTAGTATGCGTGTTTCCTGCTTAACGCATACACAGTCAACTAGGGCCATGCTAATGGAACCAAAAGAACCTATGCTAAAGTTGTACATGCCTCTTGGTTAAAAGTGCTACTTATAAGTCTATAGCAAGAATATAATAGCCCCTTGCCCACACTTAAAACACCTAGAATTAAGCTTTCCATGATAATTGCTTTATTGACTTATCATGCAATATATAGCGACATAACTCAAAACAATTTCAGAGATGAATAATATTGTATATGTACACAACTGTTGCTGACATAAGAAAGTTAGCCATGTACAGCGACAGATGAAAAAGTGTTCCATCCATCCATCCATCCATCTTCATCCGCTTATCCAGAGTCGGGTCGCGGGGCAGCAGCTTCAGCAGGGGACCCCAAACCTCCCTTTCCCGAGCCACATTGGAAAGCTCTGACTGGGGGATCCCG
>JAODUH010014051.1:32056-54511 GCA_027564835.1 Typhlichthys subterraneus | reverse complement strand
GATGAGACAAAAATAGAGCTTTTTGGTCTAAACTCCACTCGCCGTGTTTGGAGGAAGAAGGATGAGTACAACCCCAAAGCATTAACGTGGAAACATCATTCATTGGGGAATCTTTTCTGCAAAGGGGATAGGACGACTGCACCGTATTGAGAGGAGGATGGATGGGGACATGTATCGCAAGATCTTGGCCAACAACCTCCTTCCATCAGTAAGGGCATTGAAGATGGGTCGTGGCTGGGTCTTCCAGCATGACAATGACTCGAAACACTCTAACACACAAACTAAGGAGTGGCTCCGTAAGAAGCATCTCAAGGTCCTGGAGTGGCCTAGCCAGTCTCCAGACCTGAAACCAATAGACAATCTTTGGAGGTAGCTGAAAGTCTGTATTGCCCAGTGACCTGAATGATCTGGAGAAGGTCTGTATGGAGGAGTGGGCCAAAATCCCTGCTGCAGTGTGTGCAAACCTGGTCAAGAACTACAGGAAACGTATGATCTCTCTAATTGCAAACAAAGGTTTTTGTACCAAATATTAAGTTCTGCTTTTCTGATGTATCAAATACTTGTCATGCAATAAAATGCAAATTAATTATTTAAAAATAATACAATGATTTTCTGGAGTTCTATTTTAGATTCCGTCTCTCACAGTTGAAGTGTACCTATGACAAACATTACAGACCTCTACATGCTTTGTAAGTAGGAAAACCTGCAAAATCAGCAGTGTATCAAATACTTGTTCTACCCACTGTATCTGCGTTATTGTGAGGAATCATTGCAAATAGCATAACATGTGATCAGATAATCTCTTCGAAAATATGAATATTTATTAATATCATTAAAGGTGAATCGTGTAACTTTCTTATTCAGCACGTTTCAAACAAGTAGCCCTTTATATTACTCAGTACCCTTGAAGTAGCTTTCAGCTCCTAAAAGGTTGGTGACCCCTGGTATAACATTGAATCAGATAGTGGGGAAAAAACCAAGAAACAAAGAGAAATAACCCTACTATTTACTTATGTCAATCAACAGATATGGTATGCAGTTTATTCTTTCCTCAGCCTTCAATTGGCTGGTCACTGGCAAGGGGTGGAACCTACCAAGGTTGCACATGCCTCCGTCGTCATGGCTACAGGGATTGTTTCTATGGAAGGGCGTGGCCTGTGAGAGGAACGGGCTGAGACAGGAGAGTGGGGGCGAGCAAGGCAGTGAGGGCGGAGCTAAAACCCCAAAGTGCGAGTGTTTGGGGACGCAGGAAGTGGGGGTGTGTTTATAGAAGAAGGAACGGTTGCCAGGGTGAACCAAGCAGAGCAACACCATTTTACCAGTGACCCAGGCCAGGGTACAAAACAACACCAAAACATGCAAGACAAAGTTCAGGAAAAATCAGGTGTGAAACAGACAACACATGGAAAACATTCATGCAAACATGTCAGGCCAGACACGGTTGTGATTTTTCACGACAGTTGTTAAGTCATGCAACACACCAGTGAAAGAGGAAATGAACAAAGGAAAGTTCAAGGTAAAACATTGAGAGGAAGTCGAAATTGAAAGTGAGAAAAATGTGGATGCCGTGAAAAGATGAAACGCACATAACACAAAACAGAGCACAAAAACAAAAACAGAGATTAGCGGCATTTCACAAAACAGATTCCATGACATGCTGTTAGTATAATGTTAGCTAGATTAGCAGTTAGCTGCACTTTACATAGACCTACTAGTAATAGTTAGCAAACATAGGCCAGATGGCTGCTATAGTAGCAAATGCTTTAAACAACATGGAGGAAAGTTAACTTTGATTCTACAAGCACAACATACAAAAAGCTAACATGGAGAATTTCAAGTGCTGGTTGACATGAAAGGCTGATGAGAATGGAGCTATGGAAGTTGAAAACTAATGAAGTTACAATTGTCTGCTAGTTTAATTTTTTAAATGCATACACTGATCCTTTGCATATTACAGGATCAGATTTCTTTATATCACTTGCGGCCACACAAATGATGCATGCCATTGTGTACCCTACATATAGGAATACAGCCACACCCTGCCCAGACTGACTAACATTTTAAGAATTACATTTCATCAAAGGATTTTCTCTAGTTCAAACTTGACTCACCTGAGCGTGGCTTAAGGCCAAAGGGAGGGCTGATGCACCTCAAGGATCCGCTGGCAGGAGATCTGTCTCCCTATAAATGTAGAAACACATTTATAGAGATTGAGTAGATTTCTTAATATTTGAAATGTCTGTATGTCTAAACATAAACTGGTGTTATTTTTGTATGCATGTGTGAAAGCAACGTTTAGCATTCAGGACGCCAAAAGCTATGGACAAATCATATCAACAAATCATGATTATTTTTGCATCTATAAAATAAAGCAAGCATTATGTGATAGTGATTTCAGTTAAAACATACAGAAGCGAATGGCAAATATATTTGTTGCTAAACGTTATCTGCTGTCTCTAACTGTTTTCATTATCTCTAACAGCCAGGAATTAATTAAAACATCACTGCTAACATAAACAGTAGGGTCAGAACATTTTCAGAACATATTATATGATCTATACAATTTAGGTCATACAATAGGCTCTATGTCAAACGTCACATGACCAAACCAGAATTTCACAAGATGCCCCCGTCCGGTTCAAGTCTGGGCTCTGGCTGGGCCACTCAAGGACATTCACAGAGTTGCCTTGAACACACTCCTTTGTTATCTTGGCTGTGTGCTTAGGGTCATTGTCCTGTTGGAAGATGAACCTTCACCCCAGTCTGAGGTATAGAGTGCTCTAGAACAGGTTTTGATCAAGGATGTCTCCGTACATTGCTGCATTCATATTTCCCTTGATCCTCACTAGTCTCCCAGTTCCTGCCGCTGAAATACATGCCCACGGCATGATGCTGCTACCACGCTTCACTGTAGGGATGGTATTGGCCAGATGATGAGCGGTGCCTGGTTTCCTCCAGACATGACACTTGGCATTCAGGCCAAAAAGGTCAAACTTTGTTTAATCAGACCATATAATTTTGTATCTCATGGTCTGAGAATCCTTCAGGTGCCGTTTGGCAAATCCAGGCAGGCTGTAATGTGCCTTATACTGAAGAGTGGCTTCTGTCTGACCACTCTACCATGCACTCTACCTGATTGGTGGAGTGCTGCAGAAATGGTCGTTCTGGAAGGTTCTCCTCTCTCCATGGATCAATGTTGGAGCTCTGTCAGCGTGATCATCTGGTTCTTGGTCACCTCCCTTCTTAAGCCCTTCTTTCCCGATCGCTCAGTTTGTCCAGCTCTAGGAAGAGTCCTGGTGGTTCCAAACTTCTTCCATTTACAGATGATGGAGGCCACTGTGCTCAATGGGACCTTCAATGCTGCAGAAATCTTTCTGTAGCCTTCCACAGAATTGTGCCTCGATACAATCCTGTCTTGGAGGTCTACAGACAAATCCTTGAACTTCATTGCTTGGTTTGTCGTCTGACATGCACTGTCAACTGTGGTACCTTATATAGACAGGTGTGTGCCTTTACAAATGATGTCCAACCAACTGAATTTGCCACAGGTGGACTCCAATCGAGTTGTAGAAACATCTCAAGGATGATCAGTGAAAACCGGATGTGCCTTAGCTCCATTCTGAGTATCATGGGAAAGGCTGTGAATATTTTTTTATTTTTAACAGAGATCGCACAATCCAGTTTTTTCAGTCCCAATACCGATACCGGCACTATGTATCGGCGATACGATTTAAGTGTTGAATTAAGTTTTAAGTTAAGTTGCAAAGTAAATGACCAACGTAAATAACCTGCTGATTGTGTCACCTGGGTAGGTGTAGACATGGCTGATTCTTGACAGTAGACCTACGCGTGTATATTTATTTAATTGGATTAGCCCAATGGATCAGTTACAACTGTCTCAGTATCGTATTGGTGCCAGCCCTAATTTTTTATACATTTTCAAAACTTTCAAACAAACCATTGGGTTGGGGTATTGTGTGTACAATGAGGAAAAAATATATAATAATCCATTTTGGAATAAGTCTGTAATATAACTAAATGTGGAAAAAGTTGTGAATGCTGTGAATACTTTCCGGATGCACTGTATACAGTATATACTGTACATAAGGTCTGTCAGGTGTGATTACAATTCAATCATGATCAATCGCAGACTTTACGCAATTCATTGTGAGTAAGAAATCGCATATGTTCAAACATTTTATCTAAAAGTGTTAGCCAGTGCCAGCTTTATGCAAATGTTTGCATAAAGCTGGCATATTTTATGGCTGCTTCTGGTTCGCATGGAGAAATGTTCTGGATGGACAGAAAAATAAAGGTGGAGGGAGATAATCAAAAAGAGAGGCCCTTGCCAAAGAAGCAGCAACATTCTGCAAAATAAGCGACATGTTCGCAAGGGACCAGGTGGTCAATCAAAAAACACTAAAACACACCCAGACACCCAACATTTCAAGTAGCATTAAGGCCCAGGCATACTTTCGGTGCATCCCTTGCTGTGTTCAGTAGTGTAGTACTCTATGACACTGTCAGTTGCATGGCAACTAGTGATTTCTACTTTTTTTAAGCATGTCAACATAAATGCATAATTTTGAGGTATGCGGCTAGCAAATAACTAATGTTAGCAATGAAGAATATAATAACCACAATATAATCAAGCTTTTTTGTGAATCATTCTGGATTGGAGCCATATGATAATGCTTTTTGTTTTTGTTTGAGAACATCAAAACGACACCACTAATGACATACTCTACAAACCCTCTTTACACACAGGGCACAATGAAAAGATTTACATGTGTACTTACTGTATGTAAGTGCAAGATGGGTGTATACAGAAACTAATAACGACAAGCCAAAATTCTGGTAAATCTGTCTAATGGGTTTGTAATTTCCATAAGCCATCAAAACTATAGAGAATTCTGTCAAAACAATAACCCACATGAAAGAAGCATTAAAAAAAAAAAGTTCTAAAACTATCCCATCTTGTCTAGTATCACATGTCAATCGTGTCATGGAACATATTGAATATAAAATTAATTTCTGAAATGAACATGTTATATCATGATTTCACTACTTAGAGTTCATAAGGCAGCACTTATCTTAATCTACCGTACATCTGTTTACCTTCATTGACATATGCCACTCATACTGCCGAAATGCAAGCTGGGCTTCAAACCTGGCTTTTTCTAGAATCATCTCCCTCCTCTTCTGGAACTCATAGCCTGCTTCCGGAGCACACTGCTACATAACGCATCAAACGTTCAGTAAGTTTACTATATAAACTTACTGGTTGAGTTGTAAAGGGCTTAAAACCCATATTTCTCATGTAGCTAGTTAAATGATACCCCCCTACCACCACTATCTTGACCCTAACAGACATTTTGATCTTAGCATGTTGTAGTGCACTCCTTTTTGATTACTTGTAATACTGCTGATGATCATACTTACATTTGCACTAGCAAAACTGGCTAAAATGTATGAAAGAATATTAACTTATCTACATTACAATGTGCATTACTGTATGTCTGTAAGAGTGCAAACCAAGATATACAGCTACCTTATATGTATGTACTTTTAAACATAAAAATGTATTTTAAAAGATCTAATATTTTTTTTACAGGTGAGATAATATTTTCCAGATGTGCCCTCAGTTTGAAAGGTAAGTAGTATACTTTCCACATTCATAGAATGAGTCGGTCCATGTTAAGTAAATATTGTTTCATGGAAAATATGCATACTTCCAAAACGTCATATCTGCACGGACATGTTAGACAGCAATGGATCTTACAGAGCACAAATATAGTTACGGGAAAACAATGTCTGCACATATAAATTGTAATTATAAAGATCACTATTTCAACAGAAAGTCATTTACATACAGAAATAGCAGAACAAGCCCATAATGAGCGGAATCTCCATGAAAAATACTGTACAGCCCTAGCTCTCGTCCACGTTGCATGAGGCCACACATTTGGTAGTACCTGGGCCTTAACTGTAGCTTAATTGTCATCTTGAGATTCCACAATTTTTACTTCTACTGTTATTTCCCAATATTACCTTTCAAATTGCAAATCACTCTCTGTGGTGGAGTTGGGTTGTAAACTCTGTCTCTCATTCATTGTCATTGCCATCTGCCATTATTGTTGTTTAATTATTCCCTATTTTCAGCTTGATCTACAGATCATTTTCAGTCAATGAATGTGACATGAGAACTTGCGAGAAACAGTAGTGCGTCTTTCTTTTTTGACAATCAAATATACATTTTCACATTTGAATTCAAAGTCTATTTTGTTGTTGTTGTTGTTGTTGTAAGTCTCTAAAAATACAATGCAAATATTGTATGTTTGTATGTGGATGGAGCACCCACTCCATCAAATAACTAAAAGTATAAACCTAAAAACTGTAATTTCATACAGCGCATTCCGTTGCCTGTGGGATTTCTGCAAAGTAAGAAAATCACAGCGTACCTTTGGCATGATTGAGACGTCATTACTTTCCTGCCCACTGCACAGAGAGAGACACAGAGATATTACTGTCCTTGACATAAAAACAGAAGGTGTGCACATGGTGCATGGTGCATATGCAGATATGCACACCCAGCCTTACTTGAGTGAGTCATCCACTGTGACCATCTCCACAGGGTACAGTTGGACCCCCGACATCTCTTCCTGATCCATGCTCACTCTGACAGACAATAGTTCAATTCATTAGCATGTAAACATAACACAGACTCAACACAAACACTACAACCACGCTCCAACACAAACAACTAAATCTCACATAACGTAAGCCACTACTATATATACTGTACATATATAAAAATGTCATAAGTTGTCTGTGGGTGGGTGGTGCTGTTTTTGTGTCCTTGGGCCATGAGCCATCTTTTCAGCATCACCTGTTAGGGTCCTGCAACAGTTCCACAGCCTCCTTTAGCTGGTTGATCATGTCAATATGAAGTTCTGTGCCCCCTTTCACATTTGATCTGGAACCCATCAACCAGGCAGAAGGGGTTGAATAATAAACAATGTATAAACAAGCATGGTTAATGCATACTACTGCAATATAGACAATACATCTCTTTTAATGTCAGCTTTATGTACAGCAAAATAAAAGCACAGTCAAAGAAAGCCTCAGTTTTATACAAATAGATGTACCTACATATGTTCCGTGGCCCAGTGTCTGTCTTCTTCTATCCTGAGGGGCTCATCAAAGTTTGCCACTGTTCGACCCTACACAGTCACATGCACACAGACTAAATCAGCTTCAGTAAGCAGCAATTATGTAACAAGTCCCGCAGACACCAGTCAACGAGTGGCCAGAATCAAACACCCACTAAACAAACTAAGCAGCTATTGTTACACCATGATGGATTATCTTCTCACCATTTTCTTTTTGACTTGACAATCTTCCATCCCTACCTTCGATTACCCCAAATTTCTCATTATTTTCCTCAGTTGAAGCAGGACAGTACATACATATTTTGCAGAGCAGCAATTGGTTACAATTACAATTTAAAATTAATAATAAAATACAGTAACAACATATGCTGCCAAAAAACAACGTAGGATTATTCTTAGATTTCATTATCTTGTTGCTGGTGTGGCTGTACCTCAACACTAAAAATATAATTAAATTGTATTGAAAATAATAAAAAATGCTTTTTGATAGGATTAGTCCGATATTAGTTTTAATACTCCATTTGTACTATTTTCTATTATTTGACACATCGACACAAAGACAGGGTTAACAACTAAACAACGCTACAACATTTAGCATGCCAAGCTAAAACACTATTCTAAAATCTATTATTTTCCTACATGTATATTACAATACAAAATAGAGACCCATGCCTTGATATAGTTGACGAAGCGTGTGGTGAGACCCTGTTCTCTGTATTCCTTCAGGGCTTCCGTAGGACTCTCCTCAATCAGATGCACAGAGTCTGAGATAGGGTCCGCTGAAATGGAGGGGAAAGTCAATAGAGATTCGCAGGCAAATCTCAAACTACAGGCATGGAAAAAAGCCGCCAAACTCCCGCTCGAATCAAACTTAGAGAGAGAAACTGGAAGTGTCTATTTAGACTTTTCTCTTAGATCGGTCGATGCTGTCTGTTGCCCAGCTCTGACCTGATTGAGAGATTGAGTTGGTCTATTTAGGTTCTCTGTCAGGGGAGTTGGTCGTAATTACGCTAATGGAGGGCAGCAGCCCACATACCCAAATACACATATCATCATCAGGCTCTACCTACATTAGCACAGATACCAGACTGTGATAGACAGCAGAGCCAAGGTACCCAGACATGAGTTACTGCACTGAATAGACCGGAGAGCTGGGTGAATGTGAGATGAAATTATAACAATCCTTTTTTGCTGGTATTTTTTATCATATATTATATTGTTTCATTATTTAAAATGTTTTAACACTTTGTTAAATAGTGTTTATGTTTGTTAGATAGCATATTAAACTCGAGGCACAGAGTGTTGAAGTCTTTTTTCCAGATTAGTGTCTCTGCAGCATTTTTACAGTGTAAATGCCCTTCAACATTAAGCGCGATGGAAAAAAGCGACGGTTAATCATTTAAAATGCATGATAGTAAATGACACCATACACATACACGATATAATATACACATATTATATTCGCTTGGCGATGAAATGGGTTTAACCAAACAAAAATAACTATTTCATTTAAACCGACACATGACAATAGCAAAGAATATAATCCATTTTAAGGTGCTCCTACAGTACTTGAGTTTAAGGCATTGCATGGATTTGCTCACTTATATCTTGATTTCCTTACGCTGCACAACACTAGGCACCATCTTCTTTTATTCATTACACAATCTCGGATTAAAACTAAGGGTGAAGGTGCATTTTCTGTGGCACAGAGAATGTGCTTATGAAATGCTCCCGGTAGAAGTTGACGTCGAGGGGATGGTATATATCGTCCAGAATGCGCTGATATATTAACACTGCCAAGCTCGTCTCTTCTCTGCTTTCATTCAAGTTCACAATTCTTCCGCTGTATTCGGGGGAAACAGCTTTATTGACTTAAAAATAAAAGCTCAGAAAAATATACAAATCTCTAAAATAAGTCTAACATTAGTTTACATCTAACAGGTTATCATAAATATTACCCTTAAATAGCTAACTATAGGCTGCTGGTAACTGGTAAATAACCCTTAGTTATACTTAATAGTTGACCTGATAGACAATAGTACTCCCCCAACCTAACCTACATAGGAATCGGCTACAATTATGGATGACAAAGATATGATACTGAGATCGTAAATCAGTCCGATACTGACTTAATAGCTGGATCGGTATCAGTGACAATTGGACAGTTGTAACCGATCCATGGGGCTAATCCAATTAAATTATTTTACACATGTAGATCTACTGTCAAGCATCAGCAATGTTTAACCTACCCAGGCCACACTATCAGCAGCATGTTTCTAAAATGCATCTAAGTCCTAAAATAGAGAATCTGTCATTTACTTTGCAACTTAACTTAAAACTAAATTTATCACTGGAATTGGATCGGTACTCGGTATCGGACGATACCCAAAGTGCCATTATCTGTATCGGTATCGGGACTGAAAAAACTGGATTGTGCCATCATTAGCTACAATAATATGCAATTTGTTTCTGATAAATAAACTGTTACATTTTTAATGTAGCTCAAATCTCAATTTCATATTGTAAAATAAGAAATTGACCAGTATTCCTCTAAGTACTGCCTTCAGGCATTCACACAATAAAATGTCACTATTTCCCGGACAAGTAACTTTTGTACTCTGACAAGTGCATGAAAATGCACACTATCCTAAGCACACTACTGTACAAGACAATGTTAGTTGTAGCATCTGTTATTCTTATTTCTTTTAAATAAATAAGACCACTTGTACAGTTCAGTTGTACAGGAGTTATTTAATTTACTGTTATCAGTATGGCTGTGATTATCACCAGCATTCGGCTGCATAGACAATCGTCAATTCTAAATATAAATGTAATATTGTTGGTTAATGATTGTTGGGTATCGGTCAGCATCATTTAAAAAAAAAAAAAAAGAAAGGGCATTACGTTATGTTATCTGATTACCGCACACCACTGACAGAATGGTGAAACATTTTCAGGATGTGAACTCAAACAAGTTTGTTCAATCTGTTCTTCTGTTGAGGTAACAGTACCTCACTAGATGAGATACTGTAGACTAATTAAAGTTGTACTGGGAGGGACTTTTTTCATTATTTTGCAATCGGCCAACGCAACTTCAATATAAAGAAAATGGAAAGTAGAGTAATTATCATGTGTGTGTGCACTAATACCTGTGAGGGCGCTGATGTGATCGCTGGAGTCGTCCCTGTTGAGGCCTTCCTCCTCAGTGATGTGTGACATGGGGGCGTTGAGACTCACGCTGTCCTCGTCTGACGGCTGAAGCACAGAACAGACCAACTTTTACAAACATATTGCATTACAGCTAAATGACAGTATGGTTAATGTATGACAACAATGGTAGCCAATGGCATTGCAGCACAACAGCAGAACAACATAACACAATTGTAGCACAAAATACAATACATACAGTATGTATAGCTATATTCATGTATACTGTACAGTATATATCACTTGTGTGTGATCAGGCCCTTCAACCCTTTCAGAGAAGGGGAGTCCAAAATGAGACAATATATATTTTTAATTTATGAAACACACATTCTCTAGGCTTACTCCAATATTAGTTGAGTAACATGCAGAATTGATTTTAAGGTCCTCCTCTTTACATTTAAAGCCCTACATGGGAATTAAATTGCTCAATCAATTGTCAACTACATACCCTCCAGAACACTGCAGTCATCTCATCTGACAGTGGTTTATTGAAAGTTTCTACACAGTAAATTCACCAGTGTAAAATATGCAGTGTCAAAGTTAATGGACTCTTTCAGAGTTATTGCAACAACAACTTGAGTAAGATGCCCCCTAGTGTTAGTGATGTTTTTCTGAGTTAAACTACAAGTGTAAGAAGTACTCTGGAAAGCCATGCCCCTCTCATCATTTCAAACCAAGCAACCAGAATTTTCGAAGTGCCATTTTTTCTTGACCTTGAAAGACTGCTGTAAGTTTCTCATAATTACCTAATATACAAATTATTTTGCATTTTGTCATAAGCAGTGCTTTAGAATGATGTTTGCAGCAGTTTTACTTAAGATTTACTAAATACTGAGTTACAACTACCAAAGTTCTGACATGACAAAGTTGGCTACATGTGTGTGCGAGTAACATGCATCTACCAGTAGCCAATGGTATGATAAATTAACCTTAAACCAAACTACGGTAGCTAACGTCAAACAACGATGCCAGTAGAAATACAGGTAAAACGTTATGTAACGTTCTTTAAACAATGTGGAGGGGTGTGTTCTTTATACAATAATGTTGATAGATAGTAAAGAAATATTCACACCTTAAGCATGGTGTAGCCTATATTTCTTTAAGAAAGTTCTATAATCAAAATACAATGCAGTACAGTAGCCTACTGTAGCCTACTGCATTGTGTTTGAATATGGTGAAGATAAAAAGAGAACTGAAATGATTACTGATTTGAACACAGGGATCTGGAGGGTTTGCCGACTTAATTGACTTAATCCTTTCAGGTTTGTATCGAGACCTCAAAAAAAATCCAGGATAGTCCCGTTTCTTTTCGGCGTACCGGTAGTCTTTGAACTTTAGACGAGCTATGGGCACTGACAAATTAGAGGAAAATGCTGTATGAAAATTGCTGTTGCACAACTCACGGCAGCTGGGTCAAGTCAGTCTACTGTAAATAGTTTTGTCTCATCCATGGAAGAAGTGTTTTTTGAGATTCAAAGTCAGGCTAAAGAGGCAGCTTTACAGTGCTTATCTCTACAAGACACAGAAAATAAGAACAGAATAGAATAATCTTTTCAAAATGTGGAAAACCCATTCACATCCTTAAATTCAGAGTCTAAATTAAACAATTGTAACTGATAAGTTTGCTTATGTTCCCATTTTGGAAACACTGAAGAACATTTTTCAAAACCCAGAACTTGCAGACATGTTATAACCCAGGCATGTACCCAAGGAAGGTGTGTATGCAGACTTAAGTGATGCAACCTATTTTAAAGAGAATCTCCTGTTTTCTAAAGAAAAAGATGCCTTGCAGATTCAACTGTTTTATGATGATTTCAAAACTGCAAATCCAGTGGGCTCTAAAAAGGGTGTACATAAATGTGGATATATATACTTTAATACATTTCCCCCCAATATTTAATTTGTCTTGAAATAATATTCATTTATGTGCTCTTTTCCATATGCAAGATGTAAAGCGTTCTGGTTTTAATGTGATACTTGAGACCCTTGTCAATGATTTAAAAGTACTGTACTCGAGGCAGAGGGACATAAAATTCCCATGTTTAAAAATGTAATTCATGGTACTGTAGTTCAGGTCACTGGGGATAATCTTGGTTTGCATAGCTTGTTTGGCTTTGTGGAGTCATTTGGGGCTAGATATTACTGTAGTTTCTGTCTCCTTGAGAAAAAGTGTTTTCAAACTGTGTTTTGTGAAGATGATCCAGAAGTTGTGCTAATGCCGGGTACACACTACACGACTTTTTTGTCTTTCACGATTGTTACCATGTCAGATTAGACGAACATTGTGCGATAAATTCTTGACGTGTCGTGGCAGGGAGACAGGCAACACTACACGTATGACACCGACCGATCACAGTATGCTGTCGTTCACGACCTGGCGCGAGATCATGTGTCATGTGTCGGGGAGGAGGGGTCAAGAAGTTGTCAATCACAGTTTGCAGCGGCGCCCAGTCAAGTATTTGTCAATCATGGATACACAATCGCTGTGGGTGATGCTGGGGATTTTATGCTCAGAAAAAAAGAAAGAAAGAAATAAAGAAAACGTCGAAGCAGCTTTGGTTTGAACCTCCCCAACTGTTAGGCATTTGTTTAAAAAAAACAAGGCCTCGCAGCGGTCCGATCAAGTTATAAATATCTACTGAATCATTGCGTGCAAGCGGGGATTCGCCGATCCTTGCTCTCTCAAGCACACACACGCACACACGCATACATACACACACACACACACACACACACAAACACAATGGCACAGCTCTGAAGCAGTGGTGCAGATCCTCTCATGCCCTGGCTGCCAATGAATATACTAATCTGCAGCCATACCAAACTATAAAGTTGGTAAACGTTTATTTAGTAGCATACACATCCATCCTATTGGTTAACATGAAGGAATATGTCGGAGCACCTCGTAGGGGATGTCAAACTAGGCGAGAAAAATAAAAAAAAATTCTAACACACTACTCTTTTCGTCGGGACGTCGTGAGGCGTCGCAGATGGCTCGTAGCCTATCTTAGAATATGTCACACTACACGGAGTAACGACGCCTGTCGTCGCTCCCGACGAGCCACGTTCTGTCCCGACGCTGAAAATGCGTCGGTCACGACCAAATCGGGTCCAAATCGGCCTGAAATCGTGTATTGTGCACTTGGCATAACTCAGCTCAGGCAATACGAATGTTTATATACTATCCAATAAATATTTTAAAATAGGTAAGTTGATACTGTGTATTTTTTAATAGTGTAGGTATAACGTAATACGTTAAATTGCTACAAAGACAAAAGAATCATTCACAGGCTGCAATCCACAAATTGGAATCCCACAATGCATAGAAAGTTTGTGGGTGGAAAAACCCGCAACCCAGGTTTTCTTGTTAAGAAAGGGCCTTTACATTTGGAAATACTGCATCAAGATTGCCGAGTGTGCATCTACCATATGTGTGGTTAGTTTGTTATTATCAGGGCAGCTCATGCACCAGTGACTTTTAAAGTGGATCAAGTGGTTTGATTTTTTCTGGCAAAAATGCTGAGGTAGAAAATAAAACACTCGTATTGACTGTTCCCCCACAGGAACATTCACAACTAATAAGACTTAAAGGAAAACCTATTCTCACAAATCATACTGAAGGACAAAGCCTGGCGGAGTTCCATATTATGCTTTTCGTTGAAAAAACTCAAATAATTTACTTCTATTATTTCTGCCCATACTCATGTAAATTATAGAGACCTTTAGATCCTGCTACCAATTAGCCAATTAATTATCGTTTAAAACTGCATGTTCTTATCTTGCTGCATAGGTGTTCTGGGACAAACAAACAACCAACAGAATGACTTGCTTTTCCTTTTCAGTTGTGTTGATTCACTTGTGTGGTAATCAGAATACATGAGTCCAGTGAGAAAACATGGTGAATGGACAAAATTGAACAGGACGGAGCTGAAGTCGATCCCAGCCGAGGTGGGATCTACCACGTTTGCTGTGTCTGTGTGAGTAATGACACAGCATGCTACATCTATCTGCTCTACAGCCTGCTGCTAACCGCTGGACAGGCTTGCCGCACACGCACACACAGAAATAATAATGTCAGGCAACCACATAAATGGAGGGCAATAAAAGGATTATGAAACAGTAACGCAGACAAACAATGATACGCTCTAGCGCACACACGCACATTTAAGCATACGCACACACAGAAGCAGAACCTCAATATAAACCAAGATTACATTCTTAATGCATATCCATAAATAAGATTATGCTACAGTATATAAAGACTGTTGACCTTTCACAACCCTCTCCCACACAAACAGCTAGGCTACGACTTCCTAAAAGTCAAGACACCAATTACAGCTCCCTCTACAACACTTCTGGAACATCCATAGGACCAAGAGAGCCAAAGTGTTTTATCGCACCAGTGGGGCAATCATTGTAAATTGAGAAACCAGCCAGGGATTGGCGTAGACAACATAAAACCCCAGTGAAATAAAGCAGAATGAAATATGATACACAGATGCAGCATTTTCAGAGACTTGCTGGGGAAAGAATTGGAACTGGCACCTTGATTTGAAACAATAACTTAATATCACCTTAAAAAAGACCTCACCATTTTCAGAGTCCAGAGTGTCTGCGTCCTTGTATGTTGGCTTTCCTGGTTCAGCTGGAAGCCTAGCGCAGAAAGAATCTTCAGATAAACACAGTATACCACCTAATACACCTCAACCACTATTAAACTAGTAGAGTAGATGACTTCCTCATGGAAGTCAGGCCAATGCCTGTTATTGTAATGACACAGCATTACTTCTGTTATAAAAGTCTCCCATTAATTTCACATTATAGACAGGCTTCACTATTTAAAATGGGTATTTAAAATAGGTAAAATGGGCCCTTCAATATTACAATTTTATTGTAATCATAATAATTATAATAATTATAATAATCATAATATTCAGAATAATTATAATGATTATAATAATAATACATTTAATTTCAGGACGCCATTCAAAACACTCAAGGACATCTATAGTTTCCTATTGGACTAGCAAAGTCATGTGCGTGCCGGAGCCAATCAGCAAGCTCGGGAGGGCACACTGTAGCCCAAGGCAGAGGTGAAGCTCTTAGTAAAGCTGTATAACATCAGACAGAAATGCTCGTGAAACTGTCAGCCCTACTACAGTAATTACTACTTCCGCACCACTGACCGGCTGATCTACATCCACTCAGCACGTTCAGGTTGACATACTTGTTGTTCTCGGCATCACTGTCATGCATCTCATTGCTGTGCAAGTCGGTGTTCTCCCCTGGGCTGTTGTGGTTGCTGTTGGCCTGTGGGAGGCTGGCTTCACCCTTTAAACACGTCTCAGCCGGAGCAGCAGGGGCTCTGGAGGCAGCTGGCTGGCTGCGGCTTCTGAAGAGAGCATTGCTGAAGGCAATGGGGTAATCACCGTACCCCCGAATGAAGAAGGGGTTGGTGGGCGAACATGCTGAGTAATGGCCAGCACGCACAGGCTTGGCTGTAAGTATATAGCAGATTGCGGAACGGAGTGCATGGTTAATTAATTGATTCATACATTCTTTCAATATATAAACATATGCACTCAGTATTTTAAAATGTTAAGCCATCCTCCATTCCTTACGGCGTGTGTGTCGCCCAATCCGGAGCCCTCATTCATCAATGTTGCGTAGATAAGCATCTAAATCACTAGGAGGAATGATCGCAAGTACAGAAAAAGTGTAATGAAAATCCCAGGGAGGAGAGGACGAGCACTGGGAAGGCATTGGCGTGTTCCGTTTCCCATGCTAATACGAGAGTTGGTTGCACAGATCCAATAAAATGTCTTGGAAAAAGAAGCTTACCAATAAGCCAAGCGTCGCTCTCAGCAAGAGAATGTGCACGCAACCTGAACACGTTAAGCAACTTGTGCCAGATCCTCCAGCAATGCAAGATTTGCCTTTTTGGACAAGTTCCAATGACTCAGTGTTGCCTTTTATATGTTTAGTTAACTGAATATACTAAATTGACCCCAACCCTACTTGTTGTAATTATTTGATAGCACCCTGAGATAACTATTATTAGCATGAGTATCTAGAAATAAATTACAAGAATAAACTAATCATGTTTGATATTTTTTCTTCAAACATAATTTGGTCTAGTACAGAGGTCTAACGTTTTTTAAGCTAAGGACACTTTTTTTGTTATTTAAATACTTCCTATTTAAGATTTAGGGTTGCCCGTTTACAGGGGATATCATCTACTCTGATCTGCTGTTTACATGCGCAGTCTCAATTAATCGAAATATGAAAATTTTTGAACGTGCACATTATATAGTCTAAGTAATATAAACGGTCCCACTAGCAAAAAAAGACTAAAACCGACTCTCCTCTGTCGCAGGCACATCGGGGAGAGTAAGGCTATTTGTGTGACTGGTGGAGGGATTTACAACTCCAGATGAAGGCCCTGTAGCTCCCTTATTTACATGTATTGCAATTTTGTCCAGACTTTCTGCAGTGGCTGTGCTGAATACCGCCTTGTCAACAATCAGAAATTCGACAACAAGGATGTAAACAGCTTAAACCGTTTACATGGTCAAATCTTTCTTCCAATCGGGTTATGGACCGGTTTATACAGTCACTCTACTAATAAAATTTAAATTGGGATGGGAATTTCTGTTCCGATTGAGGTGTTTATATGGAGCATTTTCATTTGGTATGGGCTTTAAACCCATTCCATTCGGAATATAGGGTCCACGTAAACGCAGCTAATGATGGATGAGGTCCCTTGAACGGGAGGCCCCCACTCTGCATGTTTTAGATGTCTCCCTGCTCCAACACAACTGATTCATATGCATTTGGTTGTTATCAGGCTTCTGCAGAGATTGATAACGACATTTTGAATAATCGTCTGGTCAGCGTGACGTCATATCCGGCAGTGGCTTGAGAACTCGTTGACAATTCGGTGACAACAAACGACTGTGGCCTAGCAACCAAACGTTAACCAGTGGTGAACACGGATTTGGACCGCATACCGAAAAATACCGTTTGTTTTCACAGAGTGGTCTTAACTAAGCAATCGCGCAACGTCACTTCGCCGACCAGACAAATAAGAAAGGGGTTGGGAAGCTCTGCCTTATGGTACAGTATGATTTGTATCATACCATGTGGAGCACATCATAATTCATATTGACATAGAAACTACAGTAACTACAGTATATGTGGTTTTATTGAAATACTTTGTTATTGTATGCCAGGGCTATTCAACCCTGGTCCTGGAAGCCCGCTGCCCTGCATGTTTTAGTTGTCTCCGGGTTTCAGGTTGAATAGCCCTGTTGTATGCTGTCTGCACCAGTCTGTGTTTCCCTGTGTTCTATTTCCCCTGTTAATTATCCGCTCACAACAAAGGCGTAGTACTACGCTTTGCTTCACAATGCATTTCAATGTGTGAGGCGGTGCTGTGGAGGGATATTGTTTATCTGTTTATTGAATAGCCAACCCTGCCAGCCCTTGTGTTTTCTCGTTTCTTTGCTGGATCATTGCCTGTTGTTAGTCGTGCGTGTTCCTGTCTGTCCAAACCTTGTTTTGAATAAAACCCTGAAACCTACCTTGTTGTCGCGACTTTTGGTCCATCCTGTCACAATGTGTAAACAATACCACATGACAAAACCATGTAAAATGTACTAGACTACAATATGTTATATTGCGCTAGTATAATCATATGCATCATCATCAGCTTTTATCGAAAGGACACAAGGCTCAAGGTACCCATATCATCTAGGTCTTGATGTTAAATAATTGTAAAATTTGTGAATTTGCATGCTTGTGTCTCTAAATAATCCAAGCTTTGCTGAACGGGTGCGTATTGACTGAATATTTAACAAGCTGTATTTCAATAATGATTTGTCCTATGTGTGTGCCTGCGTTTACTTTGAAGTGAAATCTAATTATTTATGTTGTTCGAGAAAAGGTTGGGATTTAATGGGGTTAAGCAAAAGTCATACACAGTACAGTGTGTGCCCCTGGCCCGTGTTTACCAATCTGGCACCCTGCGGCGCTTCCTATTCTGTGTTGATGTATATTTGTGTGTGAATATTAAAAGCAGTGAACCTATGAGAGCAGCATGAGGCCTGCGGAGGGGGTTCCGGACCCTCATGGCGTCTTTGATCCGCTCCACCTCCTGCTGGTAGCGGTGTCTGTCCTTCAAGGCTCCCTCCTTGGCCTCCTTCAATGCTCCCTCCAGTGCCTTGACTCGCTCCGCCGTAGAGCGGAGACGCTTCTCCAGCTTGGGAAGCTCGCAGCGAAGGTCTGCGTTGTCACGCACCAGCTGTAAACAAACAAGCGGAACAGTATACAGCATATCATATACTTAAGTGGTAGTAGTGAGCCATGCTGACCAGATGGGGCAGGGTTGAGTCCACTGTTGCCTGGTAACAAACAGATTGGGCGGTGTGCATATGCATTTCATTTCAAAGACATAAAGTTCTTATTTGCAAACATACAGCATTACCCTGATCGAAACAGGAGTATAAAACTGTGAAATCACCCAATAAAAATTGATCTGAATACATAATACTTAAGTAGGCTATAGAGTTTCTGAGAGAGAGAACATCAATACTGGCCCAATGATTACTGTAATAGAAAGATTGATAGGCAGAAAGGAGACATACATTGTATATTTACGTAATCCCCATTACGTGGTCAGAAACGTCAATGCTGCCACTAAGAGCCTGTTTGCTGACCACTGATGGTGCCAGTTTCATGAACATGTCATTAGGCCTCTCCTAAAAGCCATATGGGACTGGTTTTTGCTGCAGTGCAGCTGGATCCTTTATCAAAGGGGGCAGCCTGAGATTGCGTGTCGATGAATCAGCAGTACATTTAAAAATGCCGTGAGCACACCCTGACAAATCATGTCAAATTCACATGAGCACATACAGTAGCACAGATGTGAGCCTACGTGGTCAACAGGGAAGGTCTATAATAGCGTGTTGTGTGGTAGAGAAAACAGGAAACAATAACTCATACTATTCCTGTCTTAGGTCAGAGCGAGCAAGATGTGTGTGTTTCAGTGTAAACGTGTGTATGTGTGTGTCTTCTCTTATGTTTTCATTAGAGGCCAACTCCGCCTCAGGCAGCAGTGTAGCACCTCTTCCCGCTGTGTTTCCAAAGGGACTTTTACATAAAACCGTAGTAGTAGATGGTGATTGATTTGACTTTAGCCCAGTGGACTGCACACAACACACGCTGTTCTCAGCTTTAATATGGCTCACACTCCTCCGTTTTTTTCATATTCTATTCAGTTATGCCTCATTCCACAGCACTGTGCAATGCACCGGGATTCAAATGTACTCCTATGCAAAGTGGGCAATATGTTCCAATATATAGGTCAGACATCTTTATTTTCTGTCTATTGCTGTTATTGATAACATACCTGTTTGTGAACCTTTGTAAGCTGGTCCAGGTTGTGTTCAAGAAAGGAGATCTTCTGTTTCTGAGTGGTGTATCCCCTGCTGTCGTCAAGCTCCATCTCTGAGCCCTGCTGATAAGACAATGGCAATAATGTTATTATACAGAAATAACTACATTTAAAATTAGATTGAACTTTAAGAAAATGCTTGACTTTAATACTTTCTTACCTCAATACATGTCTACACATCAACAGTTTAATTTGTACTGCAATAGTTTCTTTTATTTATATATGCTATAATATTTGTACATTTTAATATCACCGTATGATATTTGCAGTATTAATATGATTAGGAGTCGTTTACCCACTTTTCTAACTCGAGTTGTGAGGTCATGTACAAAAAGCTTCCGAAGATTGTGGAGGGTTTGGAGTTCACGAGCCTAAGACAAGTAACAAAATAGAAAGAGAGAAAGAAAGAAAAAGAAAAACAAATGCATCAACAAGGCAAGTCCAAAGACAGAGAGATTGCTATTTCTCCATGGTCCTAAATTGAAATGTCACACAGAAAATAATGACTTACGACAGTTTCCTCAAGCCCTTTAAGATCCTTTTTGGACTGTTCGTGCCGCTCATGGAGAAATCTGCAGTGTGACAGTAGACCCAGCGAGATGTTTACATTCAGACAGACAGACAGACAGACAGACTGGCAACACACACTGTTAGTGAGTTGTGGGAGGACAAGGTCTAGGGGGTGAAATAAACTTCACTTGACTTGAATTGTAATACTTTATATTCTTTCAGCAAGAGCCCAGAAGCAGACAGCCAGGCTGACACACAAGGGGGACGTTAACCTTCTTCCACATAAAGCATGATACTGCAAAGGTCAGCGCTAGGCGGTCCATTAAGTCTCAGCTGCAGTATGCTACCGTTTTTTCAATATTGGTCAGTGGAAGAGAGTCTGTTAGTCTCCAGCTGACTTTGGCCTCAGGATCACTGAATATGACAAGATGGAAGAAGCCAGGAGGAGAGCTTTTAAAATACAACCCCCATGCCCCCCCATACACACAGACACACACTTTCCCCTGACAGAAATAAAATAAAAAACACAGAACCATAGAGGTAGAGATGAAAGGAATCAAGTGATGCTTAATGCCATGCGGTGAGGTGTTTGTACACTGGCCAGGACAGGAGACTCACGCCAGCTGTTCCAGCTGAAGGCTCTTGTGATGGTCCTGGGTCCTCAGACGTTTGTATTCCTCACGCAACTGCTCCAACTCCAGATGCTGCCTCTGGTTGCGACTGGAATGAAGACACACGCTGACTCATCCGTTTATTAGATACAGAATAGGGTCTAATAGTTCTCATTATAAAAAGGAACTTCTCGAGGTTTCTTCTATTTGTAGAAGATAAAGTGCAGGGGGAGTCTTTCATGTCTGTTTGTAAAACTGTGTGCAGCTCCGGGGCAGGGATTGGATAGTAGTGTTCGACTCCCAAAATAATCCCTGACATTACCAATCTATTCTTAAGCATAGCTTCTTAAAGTTAACCTGCATTGGGAAATATTTGCAATTGTTCTCACTGTCACTAAATTAATATTAAAGGCTACAGAGCGTGCTAAATGACCTAATTATGTTGCCTTGACCTACTGTACTGTACAGTGTTGTGCCATACTACATATACAGCCCATCTTTTTATAGCAGTGGTTCTGAAGGTGGGCGATGTGAGATGATTTTAACGATTCTTTTTCAACTCAAATCAAAACAGTATCGCTCCACGGCCCTGCCGCGGGGACGCCTCACACGTCCAAATGCACTGTGAAGCAAAGCGTAGTGCTATACGGCTTTGTTGATACGAGCGTGTGTTCGCCACTTTGATTATATTCCTATTTACGGAGCCAGGCCTGTGGAGAAGTATCAGATTATTTTTTCAACATTCACAGAGAACGATAAGACAGCGAAATGCGAGGAGCTATTTGACAGTGTATTAGATTGCATTTATCTTGCAATGACATTACCTTTATTCTAATTTAATCTGTAATAATAATAATAATAATGATAATAATAATACACTTATTTGTTTTGATAACAGCTAAAAAGCTTGTGATCAGCAGACATATGAGCGCTGCCATTGTTTTACATAATACACTGGTGTGCCAGCATCAGCACATCAGAAACACAAACAGACTTTGGTCAGCGTCTCTATTCTGAAGCCTTTCCCCAGGACTGTGCGTGGGTGCATGTGGCATGACAGGGAAGGTAGTAACTTTCCAGATTTAACAGCATGTGGGGAATCACAATGAAGCGCTCACTCGGTTAGGTCGCCGATGATCTTCTGTCTCCCATTGATCTCGTCTCTCAGGCGACCCAACTGCTTGCTGTGTGACTCGCGGTGTGAATCCATCTGCTGCTCCAGAGCACTCTGAAGTAGCCGAGAGCGCCCGGGGAAGAGAGACATCGATGACAGTGGAGAGAGAGAGATAGGGAGGCACAAGATTCGGGCAGGGAAAGTATTATGAGGGGCTTCATAAGTAACGACACAAGCACACACACAAGCACACACACAAGCGTACACACCGATGCACATGTAAACATAGGTGTCAGCAACACAGGTGTAGGAGCAGTTATATGGGCGTACGTAGGCCACTATATGTACACACACTAGGGATGCACAATATATCGTACAGTATTGTTG
>JAODUH010014051.1:0-15269 GCA_027564835.1 Typhlichthys subterraneus | reverse complement strand
TGAAAGCGGCCCCCCCCCCCCCCCCCACACACACACACACACACACACACACACACGTACCAACCCCAACAAATCCCAGCTTCCAGGGGATCAGTATACCATAAAGTCTAGAACATCCACTTCGCAAAACAAGGAGCATCTCCAAATCCACAATAGCACTTAAGCCCATGTTCTAAAGCTCTCCGTGACCATTCTAAATTGCAGTTGGAGGCTGTATATAGATAGCATATCTGCGCTGAACACATTGGAACCATGGACTGAATATATAAATGTCCAAACTTTCTGTGACGTCAACCATAGCTTTTCTGAAGACTGCGCTGTGCTGACTCTGCCCCTATTCATCAAAAGGGGATATATGTATAGCTAAAATATTTGTATCTGATATTTAAAAAAATGCATCTCCTGTAGAGTTGTCATGAACGAGGAGACTATAGACACCAAGGAACCAGGCTGTAAACATGTTAATTGTTGCTGTAAAGTCAGACATCCTAACATTGGAGTCTATGGGGATTGACTCTTTTTGGAACTGCAGATTTTGGCACACGCGTTGTATTCATTTCTCAGCACCGGAGGATCCCCCGCTTGACTGGAACCAGAAGCACATATGGTGCAGTATGACCCAGACTGTTGCTCAGTTGTATGTAGGTTACCTTTGGCCAAACATCAGCGTGGATTTGGTCTCTGCGTCATTGTAGCTGGAGGGAGAGCAACAAATGAACATGGTGGTTCGACAGTTCCCCCCCAGCGAGTCCTGCAAGATGCGAGTCATCTTGCTGTCACGATACGGCACATGGCTCTTCTATAAAGAGAGAGAGAGAGAGAGAGAGAGAGAGAGAGAGAGAGAGAGAGAGAGAGAGAGATAAGGCAGAGGGGGAGGACAGAGGCAGAAATATAAGAAGTTAAAATTGTGCTTTTGTCCCCCAGAGACACAGTTGTAAAAAATGTGCGATCTACTGCATCACCAACTCATACATGACAAACACATACAAACTGGTAATTCAGCATCCTTACAGCTTACACCAGGGGGAGGGGCTTACTTAGGGCAGTGCTTGGTCCTTGTCATTAAAGGCTACAGTGCAATGGCTCCAAACAGAAAAAACAAGGCCTACTGAGAAGCCCTACAATAAATAAATAAATAGCGTGCTGTCTATTTTTCAAACCTTTTGAGGTCACTGGCCCATTTTTAGTTTAGGATTTTACATGAAATACACTGTCAAAGCCTGTCAACACAAAACATGAAATATGACTGTAAGAAATAATGCATTCAGGTTGTAAATGCTGGCTGCTTATCTGATGTGGGGCTGATACAGTATATTGCTTATTTAGCCTAATAAATATAATAAATAAGCAATAGAGGCAGCAGTTATAGGTTTAATTGTTTCTGAAAGGTGACTTGGAGATCACAAACAGTACAACCGGCAATACTATAGCAGCAGACAGCAAAAATGTTTACTTAAATATATTTGGCCCGGAATAAACAATAAATATGAATGACCGTATGACAAAGTTGCTTATTGCATAAAATGTATGGGCCTTTGAAAATATTTATTCATCCATGTTTATAGATTTACGGCCCAGCTCACAGCAAGAAATACTGTATTAACGCCGGAAAAGCTTTAAAAGTCAAACCTTGTGGTGATTGCAAAGTCAGGAGGGCCTGACATGCCTGGCTATTAACTTGACTATAAATAACAAACAAATCAAATGTCTGAGAAACACATTGTTGTTTGTTTTTTCCACACAAAAGAAAAGACTAGTCAGCAGGCTAGAAGCACGCATGACCGGCCAGAGGCACCATCTGAGGCGCACGTATTATTACTACATGTATCCATTATACCGTTCCTTCGGCCAGGGCGGAGATGACATTCCCCAGGGCCGACAGAGACTTGTTGATGTTCTTCGCCTCGTCCAGCACCGCTCCCTCAGCGCCCGTCTTACTGACCTGACACAGATACACATGGAGGAGTTAGGCAGCATCACTGGCTACATTACATTTACATGCTTATTCTGAATTATACTGGCTTACTTTACACATATTGTGGTTTGCACAGACAGTAACACCATGTGATTAGAATAGTAGTGGGATATGTTTGTGAATAAATATAGTGTCAACATGTCAATCACCTTTTGCATTATATCAAGTTAAAAGGCATTTCAAAGATATATTTTAACATTCGGCATGCTGAACGTCACAGATCAAAATAAAGATATTCTGTAAGACTATAAAACAGTCTTTACAGAAAATAGTGATGTTGCTACTGTGTTTGAGCATGGGGACAATTATACAATTATAAGATATCGTAACGATTACACATATACTGTATGTTTGAGTTTAATCATAGGAATGGAATCACTTCCATTGACCACATATTGTACATAGTCAGTTTGTTTTTTGTTTCAGGGTCTAAGAAGTTACCAGAGCATAACTCCTGTTTCTTCATGACCCATAGCAGCATCAGCACTAAATATGAAAGCACAGCAGTAAGCATCTACTGTAGACCACACTAGGGAAACCTGGAAAGAGTCTTAATCAACAATATAAACATAAAGAACAGAGCTTCTGTTTCATAACAGGATGCCTGGCGTATTGTGTACTGACTCCTGCCTGTATGAAATGCATTAATGTATACTGTACATTGGTGTTAAGCGCTTGAATTGTGACTTTTGAGATTTTTCCGCTAATTACCCAGATCACCGAAATTGGTTGGGTGCTTTGTCTTAAACTTAAGATTGTATTAGGTGCAGGTTGGCTCCCTATTTGGAATACAGGATATTTCTTTTTGGGTACATTCTCATCTGTGGTTTGGTTGAATAGCGTAATATCATATGTTCTCAAACAGTACTGTACTGCATGAACTCATTACAACAGAGGTCTTCAATGTGTTTCAGGCCAAGGACCCCGTGGCTGATCGAAACACACAGGGACTCCTATCTCATATTGTATCAAGTATTTAGTTGCTGGGCTAACAATAATGTGTAGGAGGGCCTATAGTGCCATGTATAAAAGCAGGCCACTAACTAAGCCATTCAAAATATTATTGACATATTTATATAGTAATAGCACAGGTTGTGTTTATGTTAATGTACATTTTATGACATTTTGATGTTTGGAAGAAAATACATTTGGTTAAAATTATTTGGATTACCCACTGCAGTACCTCTGAGGACCCCCTAGGGGTCCCATACCCCTTGTTGAAGACCTCTGCATTACAAAGTTCCAGCGGCATGGTTTGCATGGATGCTTTTTTGCAGCACACATCTTACCTTCTCACTACCAGCTAGGTCGACCAGGTACAGCTTCCCACACAGCTTCAGCTCCGTCTCCACGTGCTCCTGCTTGATGTTAATCAGGAATATACTGTGACTTCGAGAACTGTGCTCATTCATATCTGGAGAAAGAACAGGAGGAGAGGAGAGGAGGGGTAAGGAAGAACGGGAGAGGGGAGGAGCGGAGAACACAGCAGAGGAATGAAGCGGAGGAGAACGAGAGAAGAATAAAAGTAAGGAGAGGGGATTACAGGCCATGAGAAATGAGCAACGGTAGAACAAGAGGAGGAGAGAGACATGAAGCGAGGAGACGGGCCGAGAGGAGGAGCGGTATGCGGAGTAGTGGAGAGGTGAGGAGAAGCGATAAGCGGTGATGCTGTACGATAACAGATAAGCTGAACAGGCGTGCAAGGGATTTCTTTGAAAGCCCAATGGAAAATGTCACAGAGGGAGAAGCTAACTGTTTTAACTTCACTATGTCCTTTTAACCACTTTGTGTGTGTGTGTGTGTGTGTGTGTGCCACATGCTTATGTAAAATGCACGAGGACAACAAAGATTAATGGTGTGACTCACTTGTGACCGCCACGTGGCGGTTGGCTTTGCCTTCATCTATGACATCCATTACCTCCTCGGGACTTGTAACAAACCGCTCAGTGCAACCCTTGGGCACACACACAAACACACAAACATTAAGATGCTAACTTTTACCATTATGCAAATTACCAAAAGAAATAGGACAGGAAGAACACACACACACAGCATTAAATCAAAGCAAGTAATGAAGCACCTTTACGTAAGGAACCCTGTGCTTGTCCTCATGCACCGACAGGTTGGTTTTTGTCACTGTGGAGAGAGGAGAGGTTATTATAAATGTTCATGTACAATATCAGTAGATGTTTCTGTGTCTGTTTTTGTGTGAATGTAGGAAGAAGCTGATTTGGTAAAGTCACTGGTTTAAACCAGTGACTTAATCAAATATCTCATCAACCTTTCAATATACAATTAATTTAGCCCATTACAATTGTATAAGACGCATATCCTTATCGCATATCCTTATCGATGTAGTCATTGTAGTCATTTTGGCTAAATGTTACATTTATAACGAGACTCTAAAAATCATCCTGATTTTGTGAGCCCTGTCGTCTTTAAATAAAGGCAGTGCACTTTACTAGTGATAGACTAGACAAATACACCCACCCCACTTCTGTCAATGCTTGTTCTGCAAAAGCAGTTCTATTTTATAATTATGTAACTAAGAATTTATGTGTGCCTTGAGTCATTTTTTGCAAAGTGACAGAATAACAACCTGATTTGGTGAGAAAAATATGCAGCCCCTGGACAAAAAGTGACATTTAATATTTCTCTGTCAACTTTTGTCAAACAGAGTGAAAGGTAAAAAAAAACACCACCACCTCAACAAACTCCTTAAATCCGAAAGGCATTGGGCTTAGAGAAAAGATGGTGTGATATTACTGTATGGGTTTTTCCACCCAAATAATGACATTGCACTGCATGAATGTACTGTATGCATATATGTTTACCTGTATATGTGGACAGTCATTACAGTACAGTATGTGTTCCTTGCTTGTTTATACAATGTTTGTGGTATATATCTATCAACCTCTATTTTGCTCAGTTTCTTTTGCTGCCGTACCACTTCAATACAGTATTATATTTATGTATCTTATCTTCCTCCATACCTGACACTGCAGTTCCCTGTGGTGTCTCTATTCATCACACTTAGCTTCCCTTTCTCACTCATTGCCTTAATGTGTCCAAGCCTCGGCCCGCTCTCCTGCATACAAATTGGGGCTTTCACCTCTAGCTACGGCTTCATCAGAGCCATAATGAGATGGACACTGTCTGTAGCTCATGTGGGGACCGCTACACTTTCCACTGTGGCTCTGCAATGTCACATGCATGCTGTTCCCTTAGTGTGCACATTGACGCATGTCATTGTATGTCTTCTAAGTGTGGAAATGGAAACGCAATACATGTGTTTGAGTGTGTGAATGTACAGCACAAACAAGAAAACATGAAAACAAAATGGACATGCTGAGAGATCGCAAACTACTAAAACCATTATTAACTGAATATAATTACAGTATGAATATCACCTCTGATTTGCTTTCTACCAGCATTCCAAACTGCATATGGAGTGGAACATTGCTTTAATTAAATATGATAATTATTATGATGATTTTAAAAAGATTGTAGTTTTACTTTTTCAATTACATTACTGCTATTTATTACAAGCCATCGGCCACTTAGGGCCACTTCTGATTTTAATCATTTCATAAAGGGTAACTCGATGTTCTGCTTAACAACTCAAAGCTGACCACGTGTGTGTTGCTTGTTGCTTAAATGTACATAGCAGGTGTATGCATCTTCTAAACAGCTTCTTGTAATCGTAGTGTTTATTATTTTGTTTCACCACATGCCCTCGACATTACAGCTACAAGACCATTCACTAGAAATATTGCCCTTTGGAAACTCTTGTGCACTGTACCAGAGCATTGTACGTGTGCATTGCAGTGTGCAATTTGTGACATATGCGCGTGAACCCACCATCCAGAAGGTCTCGGATTTTATCCATGTAAATCTCAAAGTAGGACACCTGGAGAAGAAGAGTGAGAAAGAGACAAAGTGACATAAATAGAGTGTCAGGTAGGGAGGACATTGATTACACCAATCTGTTTTCCTGTGAGTCTAGTGGGTCATTATGATCTATTAAAAGACGGCAATGTTGCGACTTAAACACGTTTTTAATCGACGTACGATTTACTCATTACTCGGCTCGTCTGTGGGAGAACTATTTTTGCGTCTATGCTGCAGTCACGCTGAATATTCTACCAAGGCATAAATCAGAACTGGTGGGCGTTTGCGTGAGAATACTGTATACACCTAATCGCACCCGCGCACATTTTCATCAAATGATCCACCGCGAGCGGTAACTACATGAAGATGAAGTACTGTAGGAGTGACAAAAAAAGAGACGTCTTGCAAATATTGTTTTTGACCAGTCAGTCAGACCACCTCAGTTTCTCCTAAATCCATAGAATGTGAGAAAGGTACCAATTCAGTACCAGGAACGTATGTTCAGTAATCAGAATAGAACAGGGTTCCTCTAGTGAGAAAAGGTTCCTGGGTTTAAGCTTCCATTTAAAATCCCTCCAGTGGAAAGAGGGTTAATTTTACACTAACCTTGATATGGAACTCCAGATTCTCATCCATGGCAAATATATGTTCGAAAATGTCTTCTGCTATCCTGGGGATAATACCCATTCCATGGGGATCATGAAGCTTTCCCTGTTAAGGGAACAGATAAGAGAATACGTTTAAAGGCGATGATGGAGGTGTTTGGGGGAAAAGAGAGAAATATGGATGGGGGAAGGGAGATACCTCCATTGTGTGTGTCTTCCCAGATGATGTCTGCCCATAAGCAAATATGGTCCCATTGTACCCTCCAAGTACATCTACAGGGAAGAAAAAAAGGCAGAAACAGACAAACACAATGGAGACTACATTTATTTAATACTATTTTTAATACTGACTGGTAGGAAGGAAAATACACATAAACAGTTGGCCGTTGGCACACTGAGGCCCAAACAGAGGCCAATATCATGATGTAGAAGTTGGATCTTTAAACTTAACAGTGCGTGCCTTGGGGGGGTTATATTTTATGACTGTGAAATACACTGAATAGCGGTTCCATTACTGTAGCTGCACACTGTAAATACTAAATGTCCCTTTAGTAAGTCATAATGAAGTACTCATAAATGAAATATAACCATATAAGCCTCTCAGTTCTTTTGAGAGTCAGTGTATGCTCTCGCCAGTCTAGGGTTATATAGTCTAATACAGCCACAAAACAGCTTCACAGGATGTCATATAGCCACCCGTTTCATAAATAGTACAAAACACGGAAAGAAAACCCTACCATCAAAAGAGGTGAGCACTGTGTAAATTGCATTGACTTTTCAGCAGAATACACACGGCAACCCATCACCTTTCCTCTAATCTAACCAGTCTGGCTGTCACTCGCCTATCTCCCAAGCTGGGGAGCATGTCTTCCACTACCTCTGCCACTACCACCCTTGTCACGGTGAGATTAAAACAAGGCCCGGCATAAATAAAAGAATAGTGTGTGTAGAGAGAGATGAAACACAGACAGAGGAAAGGTAAAATGAAGACACAGGCTGACGCAGAAAATGGGACGGGATGAGACACGGGGAGAGACAGACGGCATTTCATATGGGTTTGCAAAACTTTAAGGAAAATTACATTAGAGCAGTGGATGAGGGAGGAAGACAGGAAATGCACAGCATCTCTTTGTCTCAGCTGGCGTGAGGCAGAAAAGTCCCTAGCCTTCTGGTCTCCTCTATATTTTTCATTTCCCTTCGAGAGATTTTAATTTCCTCTCAGATCTTCCGTTCATTACATTGGTTGTTCAAGATCCTGTGCTGCAGATCTAGTCAGCTTTCTCGTCTCTTCTCCTCCCTCTTCTCACACACGCAGCAGCCGTCAACCTCCAACAATCATTTTCCCACACAACTACTCCATGGATATTTCTCCTCTCTTCGCAGGTGGCGCAAAAAGAGGACAGATTCGGGGGTGGTGCAAGTATCAGTTTTCCCGTGCCTTTAGTCAGTGTGTTGTGTATTTAAAAATACAATAAGGGCAGGGTCAGTTATTCTTGAGAACGCTAACCTCAAGCACCAAAATATTCCTCTGCAGCGCAGCACCACACATTGAAATGCATTGTGAAGCAAAGCATAGTACTACAGCTTTTTTTACTGTGAGCGGTGTTTGCAACTTTGTTTATGTTCCCATACGGAGTCAGCGCTGTGTGGAAGTACCGGACTATTTTAACACGCACAGAGAACGGTAAGCCAACGAAATGCAAGGAAATATTTGGTGAATTTGACAGAAAGTGCATTAGCTTACAGTTCGCTTGCAATAGCTGATTATACCTTTAATTGGTGGCCTACTCACCTTTAACTATCTGCTTGGCGCAGGTATTGTAGACCTGCTCCTGAGTGGTGTTGGTGGTGAAGACCCGGTCGAACACATAGGATTTACCCTGTCAACACAAACAAACCATCACAGTTAAAATGGCAATTACAATTGATTCTGTCTTGGGAGGTATATGTGTGTGTGTGTGTGTGTATGCGTGCGTGCGTGCGTGAGTGCGTGTGTGAGAGTGAGTGAGTGAGTGCGTGAGTGAGTGCGTGAGTGAGTGAGTGAGTGAGCACTCACTTACGTGAGCGTGAGTGTTTACAATGTGGGTGAATATGATTTGTGTAAAGTTCAATATGTTTACTGACTTTACTGACATTACTTTTCTAACTTTGATCTGCCATCTAATACAGAGTGAACGAATGTCATAATAAAATAAAGTAATGGCGCACATCCATATTTAACAGCTAGTTTAATTGCATCACATCCATCTTGTATATTATGTATGTTTAAAGACCTGACAAACAGCAATTTATCCATCACTCTAATAGACCCATCTGGCCCTTTACTACAAAGAGAATGCACTCTGTGTGTGTGTGTGTGTCTTTGCTCGTGTCTGCCTCTGTGTATTTCTCTGGGAATTTGTTGTGTAGTTCTGTGTGTCATCGTGTGTACGTGTATTGACTGATATTGAAAGGCTGCAGACATTTAGAGCAAGAGTAGGCAATGTGTGTGTGTGTTGGGGTAGAAAAGGCTGTTTGTCTGCAAAGCGTAGAGATCACATCACAGGTGAATCCATCACAGGCACGGCACGGAAGAAGGAGAAGGAGAAGAAGACATAAATTGAGTGAAAAGTGGCAAGAAGCTGAGCAGTAGTTGAAATTCGATAAGATGGAACCATCTGTATGTACTGTATGTGATGGAGAGAACAAAAAGACACTCAGAGAGAAAGACAGGCAGATAGGTGTGTAGTTATTAGAAAGCCCAGTAGTTTTCCGAAATAACCCAGTCAGAAAATTGCCATTCAAAAAGCCTGTCAACCTAGATTAGCAAAAATGTATTTTAGAAAGACATGTAGTATTTATATTCTTTATATGAAGATGGCCGCTCAATGAGGAAAGTCACTTTTGAGCAGCAGATAAAGGACTGAACCCTCTTTAAAGAACAACATATTCTACCTTTTGTACTCCACTGTGTACTGTTAATGTTGCATGTTTGTTTGTGTGTGTGTGTGTGTGCACGCGCACAATTACAAGCCAACCCATTTGTCTTCCCAACCTCAGAGCCCCAATTTGCAGTTCATGCAAAAGCACTAGCAACGATATCTTACCATTCAGCTGTGGCTCAACTTAAGAAAACATTCATTACAGTGCGTGTACAGTATGTGAGTGTATGTGAGGGAAGGGGGTATTTTCTACTCTCCATTGTCTAGTTTTCATATTATTCCGTTAAATTGTTTTAAAGGGAGTTAAAGTTGTGTGTGTGTGTGCATTAAGTATGTTTAAAACTATCTCTATTAAGATAATAAATCAGGAAGACGCATACTGAAAGTATTTATTTTCCCACCATACTATGCAGCAGTAAGGCGGCGAAGGTGAGTGCAAGCCAAGACAAGGTTGGTTAGAACAGCGAGCAGTGCGCTCCATACAGTAGGCTTAATAATTACTAGACACAAACAATCATGGTCACTGACAGGACGAACAAGGCAACATACTGTATAAAGCCACTGACTGGCAGTAGGTGACGGTGCAGGTGTGGCAGGGAGTGTCAGGATGGGCAGCCGCAGGTCAGTGGCTAATACGGCGTCGAGAAGGACTGGGGAAGGCAGGCACTGGGCCCCGCAGTCGCAGACAGCAGCTGAAAATAGCTCATATTACATAATTATAAAATGGGCTCTAGTTTACTGATCTAAGCGCCCGGTCTAAAGTGCAAGGGGCAAACTGCATTGAGGGTGTGTCCAAATCCATTTAGGTAGTTTAATGGAGGATGAAATTGTTCAAAAGGGTTGTACTCACTCTCTTTCTTATTCATGGGTTTGTTTTTGGAGTCACATATAATCAATCAATCAGAATGTCATCACCCATTCCCTCTACAATTCCAGGCACGTAAGCGCCATTGGAGGTTTATAGACCAGCAGGTTTGTGAAAACGCATGAGCAGGCCATCTATGACAACAGTAAGATTCCACCAAGATCCCTAAAATGTTGATGTAGGCTACACACTAATAATAATAATTCACATTGTACACGTTAAATGTTTTGATCATATGCATGTTTATGCATGTTTGTGCACTCCTGCGCGTCCCTGTGTGTGTAGCAAGCACAGTGTACAGTACGTGCGCTGTGCACCTGCCATAAGTATAATTATCTTGATAATGCACCACACTTTTGTTGGTAAATCACGCAATCACTTCACGAAATGCGTTAACCATTTGCCAGACCACACCTCATGTTTAGACCAACACGTGTACTCTAATGGGCGTAAGTGCATTTTCTATTTAAACAATGGGGGCGCTGAATGGAAAAACGACAACATCATCGGTCTGAAACTAGCAAAGACACTTCCGTCACCACTTTGTGCCAGGTGTAATATAGTGCCCAATTACAAATGGAAGGTTTTCTATTCGGTGAATGTTATATTACCAACACTCACATACAATACATACAATAAACACAATGATGGAAATGAATCACAAGCTAAATCCATTAGGTGCTTTGCTCTGTGCAAGAGCACAATATATAATTGCTGGGTTCAGTTCACCTATTGCCACTGTAAGATTGAGACCCCTTACATAAAACCACCAAAAATATGATTTTGCGCCTATAGCATTATAAAGCTATAATTTTCAATATATTTTATTTTAGCAGGAGCCTAATTAAACAACAAAGACATAACAACCAGCTGTGTAGGATGTAGGAAATCATCATTAACATCTAAATAGGATTAAAGTGTTCATCCTGCAGGTGGTGTTCGGTTGGCCATTATATTTAGATGTTTCAGATTATAAAATAATTATTTGGGTAATTGAGCCATCTAATACTAATAAAGTCTGAGGCTTATATTCCAAGTCAGTAACTTCTGAGCTTAATGCATTCAACAGACCTTTCAGACCTCTCAATCACGCGTCAATATTAACCAGTCAGATTACCTGATTTTCCTTATCAACGCCTGATGGCCCACAAACAATGCTAATTGTTAACAGTAATTAGTCAGACCACTACCAAATGAATCCAAATATTGTATCAGGCTTTATACAAACAGGATATATAACCGTTATCTCATTCAGTCTTGCATAACAATACAGTAACGTGTGTAGTGTATTTGTAATATACCACAGTCTAACTGTATTGAACAGGATGCTACAGTACAGAACACATTAAATCAATGGTCGTTATTCTCACAGGTCACACAGCAGAAGATTACTGTACCATTTATCGTAGGTCACGTAGATGAATGTTTAGCATCTGTTTTCACAGGGCACTATAACGCTAAATAAATGCTTGTGCACCCTTATGCAGTTGTCATAAAATGCTCTTCGGGAGCGTACAAGTTTGACGAGAGATCCTGCCAGACTATACAGTACGGCATGGAGCTCATCGTCCTCTTTTCAAACCAGAAAACACAGTTGGCTAAACTAAGGTTACAGTGGAACTTTTGGGAGGTGGCTGAACTGAACATGAACAACTTCAACAAACACAAGGCTGGATTATTTTACAGATAGGCCTATTGGCTACGTACGTAGCTGTTGTAGCTGTTTAATGCTTATTCTGTAACTCATGTTGTGAATACGGTACAGTAAATCCTAGGGAAGATGCCTCTCTGAAGAACGCTGTTTGAGGAGGTAGACTAATATGGTATTTTGGCACACTGCAATATTATTAGGAATAATGTCCCACAAGCTACAAAGGTTGTTGGGACATTAGCAGTACCATTAACAGTAAGGGGGAGGGTCAGACTGTATGAGTCAGAAAGGTCAGATTGTTTCTGGAAAAAACAATGGACGCCTGTGTAATGTACTATACTTTTTGACCTCAAAGACTCCTTGCTACAGGCTAGCCATCTGACATCTGGGTATATTCAACAAGTAAAGACAATAATATTGATAGTTTGCTGCATGTTATCATGACACCATCACTAAAAGCTACAGACTACTTTAATGCTAGCTGTTTTTTATTGTCAAGAAGTATATAGTATAGACAACTGTGCATAGCCACACTGTGGCACTTTATTTAGCTTGAAAATCTTAGGCCAGGGAAATCATATTAAATTCAAACAAGGGTCGTTCCTATCAGATGCTGTACAAGGTGCATGAGTGCCAGGTGAAAAAACATCTGTAGCATTTTGGTAGTTAAGAATTTACTAGCAAAGGAGCAAGCAAAGAATCAGAACAGGGCCAGATTGTAACAGGGACAGGCAGGTAATCCACAGTGGTGTCAGGTAAACAGTATCAAATCACAGGCAGGCTCAAGGTTGAGACAGTATAGTCAGGAAACCAGGGTAACCAAAAACTAAGGCAAGGTCAGGGAGCATATGGATCATGTTGGACCACTGACTGAAAACAAGACAAGATGGGCTGTATACACAGGTTATAACAAGGTGGTAAACCTTGTGGGGGCAAGACAGGTGAACACAATAAGGGCATTCAGGGCATAATGACATGCCTTTGTTCAGGTCGGGCTTTTTCTTTCTAACTTTAATCAAATACAGTGTCTTATGGATGAGACCTGGATTAATAATCACTTTCACTCTACAATGCCAGAGATATTAATATCTGTATCATGCGGATGTTTTGGTGATTTATCTAGTCTTTTATTTTTTTTTTTCATTGTTAAGATCTCTCAGCTCTGTTCAATGATGGGTTAGATTGTGCAAACTCTGATTGCTCAGCTGCTCTGAAGTGTGGACCAATCAGCAACCAGTGGGGGTGGCTAAGTGTACTGACTTTGAAGCAGATACAATAACAATGCATAAAAGAGACAGCTTTGAGAATTCTAAATAGAAATCTATGAGATAAATGAGAGAAATATGACAGTTGGAAGAAAAGAGCCTATTGTCAGCTTTAAAAAGGCCGAAACTTAAGCCTAGCATAGCCTGTGCAGAAAAACTGCCTTTTAAACATTATTTGAGGGAATGTCACTAAATGTTTTAAGTGTGTTCAATCAGATTTGACTTGTGATTGTATACAGTTGTATGTCCATATGACCATTGTTGAAAGTGCAGTTATTATTTCACTATTATTAAACTTAAAAGGCAGGTGACCCAGTAAAAAGTCAAGAGAAGTAAAATTCAACAAATGGATTTGACAATAAAGTCAGAGTCACAAATGTAAATCAAGCTGTTTATATATGCTGCATGTGTGGTTTGCCTTTCATATCCATGTGCATACACAAGCCTAACACACCTCCATTGTGTTTGTGGGCCAGGTCAAACACCTGTGTTGCCTGTCCAACTCCAGCCAGACTATGCTGCCTGCTAGAGACAAGAGCTATGGATGACAGGCTGGAGTGGATGAAGGCCCACTACAGAAAAACTAATTGAAAAACAGTCAACCAACATCTTGCCCAGTTGTATTCATAAAGAATAGGCCTATTGAGACCATAAAACATTCTTATTATTTAAAGAAAATTGATTTTGGTTGTATATTATTCATAGGTCACCTGTTTAGCAAGATGGAGAGAATATAAACAGGGCAAGAGAGAGAGGGAGATAGATCTGAATCCATGGGAAAGAGGGAACCAAGAAGTCCAGAGTCAAACCTAAAGAAACTATCCAGGTATGTAATGAAATGGAAGTGATAAACCAAAACAAAAAGGGAGTCAGAGGCAATACTATATCTCCATATAAAGTAATGGAGGACATAACACTAACCTTCCCAACTGAGAAATGACACCGAATGGAAAACCCACTAAAAATGAATTCAGGAGCAATTCAGACACAGCGTACGACAGAACAGAGTGCACCATAGCAGATGAAATCAAATGGAGGACCTCGTCGGGGTGCTGATGGGCGGGGGGCCCACAAATATATTCTATAGCCAGTGGGGCAGGCGTGGGCCTTGACACACACACACACGAACACAGACACACATAATATATTACTGAAGATTTTCATAGCATTTGTCCTCAATGCGAATCTATACCAAAGTGCTGCTTCTTACATCTGGAGACGTGAAATATTTAAATATGTAAAGGAATGCTTTGATAAGATACGAAAATTATGGAATATGTTTTTCTCCTCCTTTCGACACACTGGTGGGAACGCCAGCAGGCAGCCAGACAGCTGGCTTTGTTCCTCTGCTCTGTGTGAAGGTTTCAAGCATCATTTCCACCTCTCTCTTTCTCCGCGTCGTGTCTTGGTCTCTCGGCCACAATCATCCACTTTGTCATCTCATCTTTCTCGTCGCTCACTAGCGCGCGCGCACACACACACACACACGCACACACTCCACTGGTAACAGGGTCATTAGAGGTTCCTTCAACAACAGTGAACCTCCATTATCAATGGAGTTCAGTAATGTCACAATCCACTGACTGTACGACCACACGGCTGCTGTGACACCAGTATATTCACACTTGGCGTGAAGGCTTTCATACAGCTTAAATGAACAACGTTTTATTGTCATGTTCGGTGAATGTCTACTAGCGGTTCGCTAGCTGCCCGTTATGCGTGCACGTTGAAAAGATATTCCTGTGTAAATGAGAATGAAAACAGTGGTGCAGACCGCACCAAACAACACTATCATAGCCTTGGCAATGCATTTCCATTCTGAGGAAGCGCCGTACGGCAATGAAGGGAGAGGTGTTATTGTTTTCATTTCAAATATAAATAAAACAAATCTCCAGAATCCCTGACTCTTTAATGTGTACGACCAAGTGTTGCATTCATAACAGCCATATCATTATTTTACATCATGATGGTGTTTATAAATGACTCTACGTGCAGAAGTGGAGCAATTAGTCCCAGGTCGAAAGAGGAGCGTTGCATAATTTATCACAAAGAGATAGAGCGCAAGGGAAGGAGAGAGAGGGGGGGGGGGGGAGAGA
>JAODUH010014032.1:0-27886 GCA_027564835.1 Typhlichthys subterraneus | reverse complement strand
GGTTAGTTTAACCATAGTCCTGTCTTTGTAATAAGGTGATTAGCTGGAGGTTAGTTTAACCATAGTCCTGTCTTTGTCTCCCCCTTGTGGCACTATCAAACATCAAACGGATGTGCCAGCAGGCTGTTAGAGGCATGCATTGGATGAGATGTCAGGTCGCATTTGAGATTAAGTGGATTTGGGAAGTCTTACAAAAATAAGGAAATGTTACTGAGAGTCCGATTACAGTTTTAATAGCATAGCGCTAATATTGTAAAAATACCTATGGGTTTATGACCAAAGGCACACATTTCACTAATCACAGTGTTGTCATCTTGCATGGTTGAAAAGAACGATCTCCCACACGGGGGGGGGGGCTCACCTCTCTCAAACTGCAGAGAGAGCGTCGTCTGCACTTAGTGTTCGCGTCAGGGCCCACAGCAGTGCACGTTGTCCTCCTCACATGGATTTAAAGCATTTTACTGTCTACTTAATCACAGCAGAAATTGTCCCGGTTGTGGTTTGAATCCCCCCCTTTCCCTCCCTCCTTGAGTGACGTGCCACCAGTGCGTGTGCTCGCTCGCTCTACGAGGCCCACTGCACTTGATCAAGTGGGCCAGGCCGTCGCTGCGGGACTGCCCGTCAAACGTGGAAAGCAACGGTAACTCAATGCCTCCCGCGGACAGTGATTGATGATAGCGCCTGCTTCATAACGAATTGCAACCACGGCAACAAGAGCCGCACACGTGGGAAAAGTTAATTGAAACGCTGCGTATGGCGCAAAGATGGGCTCTTCGCCCGCGAGGTGTCACGGCGACAGTCCTACTGTAACGCTGGTGGGAATATATATATATATATATACGATATTTTATCATATCTCAGGCGGGCAAATATAAATACACAGGGAGAGTGAGCACAGCTCTGAAATAATATGGCTCACCGGAGAGACTTGCTGCTATGACGCTGTCAAAAACAAAGTGATGGATGAAACGGAGGTCGACAGGTCAACCCATCATACAGCCACTAAGACGTCACTACTACACCAGCCCAACACTCTACCCACCAACACACACACACACACACACCTAAGCCTAACATACTACTGTACGCCTCCTTGTCCCATAAAATCCAGCGCCAAAAACTGTTCAACACGAAACAACTCCCACCCAAATCAAGTACGTAAGTGAGCTACAAAAATAATATATGGCCGTGCTACACCCGATTCTACCACGTAACCACGGCGGTCTCATTCTCGGCCCGGCAAACAAGGTGGTCATGAGACCCCAGCGCAGAGCATTACCAGCATTACACCACAGAAAACAGGAGTGGTATGACATGATATACCGTACACATAGCCTTGCATACTTGCCAACACAGACACTGGTCAAAGCCGCATACGTCACTGTAATCAATGCGATTAACTGAAGTAAAATCACTAAAGTGCCGCCGGTGATTTAAAGTGCTATGACATCCTCTTGTCCCAGATTGTCCCAGCTGATTCGGCGGGGGCCGACCAGGAAAGCGTCACTGATACAGGACCCGTTTCACATCCAGCGCCAACCTTGCTGAGCCACTACATCATTGCTTGTCCAAAAGCGCTCTAAGTGATGGCACCCTTCCATCCATTACTATCGCTTACCTCATCCTTTCCAAGTCTCATCTTTCTAATAGACGGGGAGCTGCCTTGTTGGATGCTGCGGGAAATAAAAAGAGAGAATATCCCATGTCTTATTTAGTGTTCAGTGATTACACAGGAATAAGCAGAGATTTTTGTTTTATAAACTGGGCATAGCGACATAATAAAACTTAACCCACAAGTTCAATCTTATAATAAAATAAAATAATTAATACATTCAACAGAATTCGTTGAGGAGTATGGGTCGTTAGCATGTTATGTTCATTAGCTTCCTTAGCATTTATTGACTAATTTTGTCATGTGTTCTTACCCTTGACGGGCGTTGTTCTCCCTGATCGCGGCCCTACCAGGAACCCAGTCTTTATATGGCAGGACTCTGAACCTGTCTGCTCCAACAGCCACATAATACTGGTTGTTCACCAGCTCTGAAGAGTTACGCACCTGATACCCATCTAACGTGTACAACCTGGAAAATTGTACAGTGCAAATACTGCAAAATGGTAGCAACAGCAATACTTGCAACAATTAGGTAACTTAGCGGGCGCTTTTATCCACAGCAACAGTGAGTACATTTACATATACTAAAGCTGCTGTGGGTAGGATCTGAGAGTTGTAATGAGATAGCTAAAAAAATTGTATCCATTGAAAAGCCCATTGGGAAAAAGAGTTCCTGATTGTTCAGAACCATTTTGGGTAGCTGGACAAATCTAAATGGACTTATACAGATGCAGGGGTTAAATGCAAATTACTTATACAGAGGCAGGGGTTAAATATAAATTACTTATACAGAGGCAGGGGTTACATCTAAATTACTTATTCAGAGGCAGGGGCTATCAACCAGAGCAGATATTCTCAGAGAACTAACTCACTGATAGCTGACAGATGTCTACGGCATTTCTACCCAATTACACTACTGTAAAGCTCCTATAGTAGGCTACCTACAACACCTTTATGGATCAGGTAGAGTTAAGTATTATGTAAAATACCTACAGGTAGGCAATGCTTTTGGGATATTAAACCCTTAATCTACCGGTTGGAAGATTAAGGGATCACTCACTAGTAGTCCGTTGACTATGACCTACTGTATACATTGTGTAATGCCAACAACCTACTTGTACACGGCACCAGTTCGGAGATGCACCTTTTCAGTCACCATGGCCAACACATGTTCCCAGCTGGTTAGGGTATACTTTGGGATTACGATCCGTGCTGGGGCAACCAAGACATCTCCATTGCTAAAAACACTAAAGGAAAAAGGGAATATTATGAAAAGTTTTACCACCTATTAGATGCAATGACTAAATATTAATAAGGGGAAGAAAAAAAAACACATTTGCACTAAAGGGTCCCTTAAAAATGGCTTAGTAAAATAAACATGATAACACTCTAATTCAAATTAAATCTAAACTCACTTAATAGTGCATGACTCATTGGAAATTCTCTTCCACCGAGCAGGAACTAAGATTCTGCTGTGAACTACTGGTAGAATCTAAAGAATCAAAATACAGAAAAGGAGTCAATCTGTTAATAGAAAATTATGAATAAATAATAGAAGCCACAAAGCAAGACTACCCACTTGTTTGATTGTTTTTGCTTTCTAGTTTTAGGTATGTTTAAGTCCATCTCACATAATCTGATTTTGTTATTAGTTTTTAACTGTGATACTGTACATGTTTTTGTTAAATAAAATAGTTACTTTATTTGGATTAGGCCTATATTAATCATTATATATTATTCAAGTAGTAATAGCCTAGTATTAGGCTGGAAATGCAGTCAAAAATCTCCAAGTTATTGCCCAAGGATAGACATACAGTATAGGCTGAATAATGTATATTATTTAAACGGTTCTCACCGGTTCTTTGTACCTCTTTGGGGGTTTCTTTGTTGATATGTGGCAATAGCTGGGAAATTACATACCACTCAAATAAATTGAGAACACTAATTAATCAAATATAACATTATAATTACATTGTCTAAGCGTACATGATACTTACTCAAGTCTTTTGAAACGCTCAACTCCGGCTGCAACATATCTCTCTCCATGCTGCAAATTGTCTAGGTCCTGAACTCTGTGGCCATATCTGGGAGTGTAGACATTCCTTACAGCTCCAAATGAAGCCTCAACCCCGTGTGTCAAAAAAGTCAAAAAACCGTCAAAAGATATCACGCGTCGTTGATTGATCACTATCTTCCTTCCGGGAAAGTACCCATCCCCATTCCTGTACACAATTATTGTTTTAGCTGAAGGTAGAGGTATTGCTGCTCTGCTGGTTGAGTTCGACATAATGAGTTGGGATTCAAAGTAAACAACACTACGCTCGACTTTCAGGTTAAGGTGTCAAAGATCATCCCACCAGATGGCAAGTTGCCTATTATAATCGAGATCCTAGACGCAAGTAGATATATGATATGGAAACCAATGCCTCCGGCTATCATAATACTTCAGCCTAAAGATAGTCCACTTGTTATTTGGATTACCGTATCGCTATAAGATTACTTCACACTGCTTAGATGTTCAGAATGTTTTGTTTTGAAAGAAACATGCCCGCATGGCCTATTTTAAAGTGTTTATTATTAAATATATTGCAGCCGTTGTTTGCCGTCGGGCTAAGTTTTATTTTTTTACATTGCTCTAAATTAAACTAAAATATATTGTAGCATAATATAGCATAATGTAGCATAATATATGGTTATCCCACTATCTTTCTGCTACCGATTTGATGTAGGCCTACAGGCGGTAGCAAAATGTTTGCGCATGCGTGTAGCTATCGCTCACCTGTATGTGCGCCTCCGTTGACTTTTGTTTTACCTCGACAATTCATTTTTATAACCTTGTAAAAACATTATATACATTTCCAAATAGATTGTTTTCATGTGTAATCAGAGATTTCACCAACAATTTGCACCACGTCATTGTTTTCTGCCAGACAACTAAGCTCTGTATAATTCATCCCTTCATGAATTATTCGTCGTCTAGTGCTGTGCTTTATTAGTAGCTGCGTGATGCTTATTGAAATTCCACTTCTTTCGAGGGAAGTCATATTATAATCTTACCCATCTTAGAAAAAAACATCAACTAGAGGAAATACTGCTGCTAGTAAGCTGTTAGTAAGATAACTACCTGTTCCTCCCTAACCTAACACGTCTCTTATGTATTCTCTCATTTTCTACTGAAAATGTGGGACCGTTCCCATATATAATGTTTCGGTAATGAATCGTCATCCGAAGATCGTTACAGGATCATGTCTTTTTTTTTGTCCTGGTTTTAGTACGAGTCTGCCAGTGTCCATTGCTCTTGTTCTCTGTCAATGTATTGTTCTGTCAGTTCAGTGCAACCTTATAGTAGGTTCTAAAATATGAATGTGAATAAAATATGAATATGAATATGAATAAAATAAAATAAAAGTATGTCAAATAATTAGAAAAACAATGAAAATCTGATTATGCTTTATATAAATAGTCTGGATTTGTTAATAACACAATAATTGCTTTGTTACAAATATCATGTAGGCCTAGGTAACTCTATCTCCCTTATTAAAGGTACAGCAATCAACAATATCTTAAATCAAAAGCGGAAAATGACATTACTTTAGCTTTATGTTATTTTGGTATGGTCTACAGAGACACAATTGTAAACAAAAGCCTTTGGTCCACAGGAAATGGAATGCTACGTAATGCTGCTCCATTTCACAGACCCAGCGTAAAAAAAACGCATTCCACTCAAACACTGTCTTTGTCAAATTCACACACAAAGTACATGGTGGGGTGGCAGGCCACGTCTGTCCACTCTCCAGACGTGGTCATTTCGGCACAGTCCTCGTCGTCGTATGCGTTGTTGGGCTCTCCCGTCCTCCACTTGCTGAAGGTACTCATGGGGGAGCGGTCGACGTACACGAAGAAGCCCTCGCGGTCCAAGTCGTTCACACCGATGTACACTCTGGTCAGGCCTGCCTCCGTCACATAGCCCGATATCGCTGCGTTGGACGCCTCGTCCTTTGGCATGGCCAGGTGCCCACCCCTGCCCTGGCAGTGGAGCTCAGCCTCCGAGTAGGGCTTCTCTTCCTTCACCAGCAGGTACATCTTGCTGTCTGTCTCTCTGATGCCGGCGACAGCTGCGAGGGAGGGCAGTGCTGAAAAGTGAGCACTTGTAGTTCTATAATTTGGCCAGCATGCGCAGCGTAGCAAGCAAAGCCATATGGAGAACTATTAGGCCGTCACGGTATAACGTGCCGATAAAACGCTTGAGCGCTACAATTATACCATTTTTGATGAACTTCAGGTCAGCGGACAACTGGCTCACAAGAATTTCCATTTCTCCGATCATCCTTCTCAGTGGTGCACACTCGCACGGAACACCTGATTAGGCCAAAACGCAGGGATTACACCGTGATCTGATTATGCATCCAACGACGTGTTAAAACATACTGCACAATACACGGTTTACATACAGCATGTGATCTTTTGTACCTGGCTCTCCATTAAGGCCTTTTGGTCCTGGGTCACCCAGGTCTCCTTTTATACCTGAGACAAAATAAAGTCTTATCAAGTATTAAATAGAAAACCTTTTCCAAAGCAAGTGTGTGAAATTGGTACTGTAAATACAGTGTACCTTTGAATCCACTTGGGCCCATCTTGCCATAACGTCCCATAATTCCCTTTTGTCCTTTAACTCCAGGTTGACCTTATCAAAGGATGGAAATGTACAGTAACTATGTACTCTAATACAATAGACTTAACAGCCGATGCAACGCTTTAAAAAAAGAAAGAAAAAAAAAAACGTTGTTTCATATAATAAGGAATTACCATCTTTACAAAGAATTGTTATTTTGGTTTAAAACTCAGATGGTGACCTGCTGTGCACTCTACTGAAGGAGATAAGCAAGCGAGCAGCATGCCTTCCTTATTAAACTCTTCGGTAAACACTGTCAACAGCGCTGGATGCTGTGTACCATTTCCTGTCTGACCTCTCACCCAAACGTAAACACCCAGCACTGCTTTCTGTACTGCTCGATAGTGATGTAACAGTGTCCTAATTGTTTTCTACAACCCTCCTAAAAATGTGGAACAGTATGGAAAATGTGAATGAAAAGAAGACAGAATGATTTGTACTTTCTCACCTGTCACAAACTGACAGTATATGGGGGATTATGTCTTCAGTGCCCAAAGAATTAAGTGTAACTAAAGGACATATAATGTTTCATATTGATAAACATTCATAACTGTCCCAATTTGTTTGGAGCATGTTGCAGTCAGATTTTAAACTTGTATTTATAGTATGAAGGTATTATATACAGTATCTTTTAATTAATTCACAAGGTAAAACTTCAAATACTTTGTTTCCAGTATGTGTGAATATAATTTACAAATACCATTTTGTTTTTATTAGCATTTTCCATACTGTCTCAGCCTTTTTGGAAGCTGTCTTATAGCCCCTCCAGTCACAGAGACAAACCTCCATTTAAAAGAAACAAATAATACATTTTAAAAAACACACCAATCTCTCCTGGTGGACCAACTCTCCCTGGTCTTCCTGGAAGTCCCTTTTCCCCTCTGTCTCCAGGCTCTCCTTTCAAATAAAAAAAGAAAACATCAATGTATGTCATGTCTGATGTACAGCATTGTGTTCACTTCAGTGTGTGTGTACACGTGTGTGTGCGTGTGCGTGCGTGTGCGTGTGTGCAATTATCACGTGTGTTGCGTGTGTGTGTGAGAGAGAGAAAGCATGCCTTTGAGTCCTGGGACCAATATTTGAACAGTGCAGGCTTCCTCTGACAAGAGTTGTCCTAGAGATGTCCGAAGCAGTGTTAACCCTAACGCATTAATAAGCACAACCAACATCAGCTTCTCTCCATTCATCCTGCAACATGGAGTTGGTCAATTACCTAAACTGGAGAAATGGAAAGGTGAATAGCATGCATAAACAGAACATATTATATTTTATTACCTTGCATTTTTAACAGAACAGGCTGGAACCAAAAGTAGTACAATCAGCAAGCATATTACTGTGTTTCAGAGATTAAAGCTTCTTTCTGGAATCACAGTATTGGAATCCAAAGCACTACAGTGTCAGTCTAAAGAAAACACATATATTCTAATTGAAAAGGCTGGCTTCAATTTAAGATAAATATGTGAATTAAATCTTATTCTGAATTAATTCACAATATAAATGCTATTCAAAAATGTTTAGAATACATTTATCGTATAAATAACAGCACACATACAGGCGCAATTATTTTCCAATTGCCATAAAAAATACATAATTCTAATATGTAATGTAATATTATAGGTTTTAAACAATGGCCTACCTTTTATTCAGATTTTTTTTTGTTTCCCAAGTCAGTCAGAACATAGTCAGCTTCACAAGTTTATACTGTAGCAGCTTTGAATACTGGTGGTCTCTGAGAAGCATTTCATTTTTCCTCTTTGGCTACCCCAGAATGTGTGTGATAGGGCATTTATAAACAGTTTCACAGATAAAGCCCCCTGCAGCTGGGGCCCATGCGATAATTGCTTGGGAAATAGCTGAGTGACTGACAGCAGCATTGCCTAATAACAACACTTCACAGTGCAGTATAACTGAAGTGTTAGAGAAAGGTCCATTAATTCATGTGTAGCCAGTTACTTTATAAATCATTATGTCAGAATTTTAAACAATGATTCATATTGGATAATAATAATAATAATAATAATAATTATTATTATTATTATAATACATTTAATTTTAGAATGCCTTTCAAAACATTCAAGGACATTTTATATTGTACAGGCAAATATAAAATATAAAGATCTATATAAAACATTTGGTATACTACAGTATTGGACATTTGACTAAGGCAGCAACATACATGAATTCCTTTTGCAATGCATTAATTTTCCCTCCAATCAATAGGGTACAAACCAACCTGTCTCACTGAATTGTTTTTGTCTAAGGTAATAGAGCAAATAATGCTATTCTGAACTTACAATACATCAATAGAATTAAAAGTGAAGTCAGTGATTGTCAGCAAATAAACTTTTTTTTTCCCCACCAAATATATCAAATGTCTACTTACAGTCCGCTAGCTGCCTTGCGTGTCACAGCTCTGCCTCCATAAACAAGAACACAACTATCTCAGCCTTGGCAATGCGTGTCTAATTTGGTGGGCGGCGCTTCTCAGTGAGCACCCTACGGCATTGAAGGTATAAGTGTTTTGTTTTGATCAACAATCTTTCTTCAGGATAGCTAACTACATACAGTATTTAATGACGACTGGTCGTCTGTAACTACAGTACCACAAAAGGTCACCAGATGGAGCCACGATTCCATCATGATATCATTGAAAAGCGCACAGTATTGTAGGCTTGCTGTGAAACTGATCTTTTATTGTACACCGCCTTTGTTTTTTCCTTAATGATACTTGTCTATTAGAATAAATATATAAATACATAAATACATGTAAATTTGCATGGACTGATATTATTTTAAGATTATTACCCAATAGGGTATTACGATATTTTACAGTATGCTCCTCTCATATTGTTGCTCATGGTCTAACATGTTCCAAATATCTTTATCCCCTATGGTTGTTACCTGATACTACTAATCAGCTATTACATATTTACCAGTTCCAAAAATATGCTACAGACGTTTCCATATTTTGCTTTTTGTTTTATGTTCTATAAATATTATGTAGGCCTATTTGACCTATTTGTTGAGCTGTAAGGGCTCTTATAGGAAATGTCATCTGAAGTTTAATATAATATTAAGACATACATCAGTTTAAATCAATTTAATAAATAAGCTTTAATAAATGTCTCATGAAATATATGTATTGTAGCCTATAGCCTATATCTTCCTTTTGCACTGTATGAAATGTCATTCATTTTACTAACTCGCCATTTTGACACCAGGGCTTTGTTGTATATGACATTTAACTTGTTGACAATAAATGTCATGCTAATGTTTACATGCTGTCATCTTGTGCAGGTAATTAGATATGGTCCAATACTGTATATGGGTGTCAGATATCCTAATTAGAATTACAACCCCTGTGGGTGGCTTCAATGGAGGATTGGATGTCTCCTTCAAAAAATGCCCCCTAAAGGTTTAGATTTTCAAACTCTGAATGATTCATGAGTCTCAAGGCAACATTTGTTGTACTCCCATTGCAGCCACACACTGTCAAGGCCGAGACATTTGATCTAAATCGGAGATCTTCAACAAGGGGTCCTCCAAATTATTTGATCCCAAATGTATTTTCTTCCAAAACTGTGTCAGAAAATATACATTAACATAAATACAATATGTGCCATGAATATATACATCTGTTAATTATTTGAATGGCTTAGTGGCCTACTTTTTTACATGGCATAGGCCACCCTACACATTACTGTTGGCCGGCAATTACATATTTTATATGTGGTAAGGGAAAGGGGTCCTTGTGCTGTGTTTCTATCAGCCAAGTGGCCCTTGGCCCGAAAAACGTTGAAGACCTCTGATCTAAATTGAGGTTATTCTCAATGTTCATGTGGTATGCTATTAATAATAAACACAAATATCCATAAACACATTGGTGTGGTTTATGCAAACCAGTTTACATTATGCACCTTGTGGAGTTTGCATTCACGTGTTTTTGTTGCCTATTTGCGTAAATGGACTATCTACAGGAAGATCAGGTTTATGGGTGACAATAATCCCCAAAACAATAGAGGTTGCAGGCACTGTTGTAAACTCAAAAGCAGTTTTCTCTGAATGCTAGTGACGTCACCGTTGGCTCACGGACTTCGGTCAGTCATCCAAACCTTCCCGCATCAAGCAGCAGGAAGACTTAATCCGACTGGAATATTCGCTGTCGCCGATCCGTATGAAGGAGTTTAAATACAGAACATTTCTGTTATTCGCTCATTTGACCATCTGAAGAAGTCCTGTTGTAAGTAGCAGTTTTTTGTTTGTAATTGTATTAGATAACTTTCGCATATGCTAGCAAAGCAGGTCGCGTTTAGGCTATTCATTTTGCCTCTATACCGGTAATGACATAAACGAGCGCTAATACTTTTTTAGTGAGCATTACATCAGCACTTTTGCACTACGGTACTACTAGCCTACTATTGACATAGCTTATGTACAGCCGTGTATCAACACTGTTACTGTATGCACTGCGACATTATGCTTTCGTATCTACGTGGTAGCAGAATACGGTACAACGCGGTAGTTTCAACTATTTCAACGTAACACATTGCTGACAATGTGTAACTGTACTATTGTATATTTCTAGCAGTAAGTGATGGTCTTACACAGTTGACAAGACATGATTCGTAATTTAGCACCCCTCACTGGCTGGCAGATGCAATATTATCTTTCCTTTAGTTTGAGATGATGCTACTGTATACCAGGAGTTGTTTTGTTTGTGGTTTGTTTGTGTTTTATGTTATGTTTTTGTTGTTGTTGTTGTTTGTAGGTACATTTTTGTTGTTTTGTTTTTATCTCCACTGTGTTAGCCTATATCCTGTTGGCCTACATCAGATATCCCAATGCATTCTCCATATCCTTTTACCTTAGAGAACAGGAAACCAGCGTTAGGATGTGAGTGCACTGCTTTGCTCCATACAGTACAGTGAACCTACACTATGACAGATCAGGAAGCATTGTGCATGTGTGTCTGTATATCTTGGCAGTACAGCAGGCATGTGTATTACAAATTCAGACCGAAGCTTCAGTTTGTTACTTCAACAGGACTGACAAACATTGGTTCTGGATTAGGGTCAAATACTAAGAGGATTTAATGCAGTCAAAGTTACTCACGCAGAACTGGACTCAGTTTCCTATAGTTTTATAGTTTTATAATAATGACTCATTCACTGTTGTGGCAGACCAATTCCCAGTGTTGTTTGAGATCCTAAAAAAAAGACTACCGTACAACTGACAATAGTTTGCTTTGCCATCCTTGAGGCAGTAATATGACCTTCTACTACAGACATGTTTGTAACAGTACTGTAAGTGCTCCCTGTTGAGATGATTACTTGGCCTTCAAAAGCATTGTGAAGGACCTTTATTTCTTGTCAAACTAAGGCTACTTAAAATGCATAATCATAATCACAGATGTTTCTGTAAAAGTTACTTTAACTGTTTGTTTGTGTAACATTTGAAAGGGCAGCCTCCCTAATGCTGTTTTGACCTCTGCACTGCAGTTTACAGTCAGCTAGAGCTCAGGGACACTATACCGTAGCTCTGGGTAACACGCACCCAAGGCTGTCTTTCCCTGAGTCCCTGACACATTTGTGGAATAATTAGCATGGTTAGCCTTTTTTGGTTTCTAGGTTGCAACCTTGCATGTACTTCAAGTCATAAATGTATATGACTGTAAAAGCAATGTGTTGCCCAGAAGACTAGCAGGTCAGACCCCCCCCCCCCCACACACACACACACACACACACACACACGCATTTACCTTCCATTTTGCCTTTACCTTAAATTACATTTGCTTTACGGCAAACAAGGAAAATAAGATTACTGGCATGGCAGTATGTAAGGTCATATAACAATAAAGGGAGATAGGCTATAACTGTTACTGAATATTCTCTTTCACAGAATAGTGTTTACTGTTTTAGACAATAAGGTAGTTTGTCATAAATATAAGGTTATGTTTCTATTTTTGTTTTGTTGTTGTTGCTAATTGCTAGCATGGTTGTCTACAGTATCACTCAATGACCAAAAAGCCTGTTGCAGGCCAATATGTTCTATAAGGCCCATGTACTATACCTTCATTTTTGTAATGAGTTTCTGCTGTGGAATAAAAGTCCTTAGTGTCTCATGAAATTAAATGGCTGATAGATGCAATATTCTTTCAGTAGACTAACAGGAGATACCCTTTGATCTAGTACAATATACTCCACATATTGGGCAAGTCATGGCTTTGTTACAGCCCATCCAATCAAGAAAAAGCATCATTCCACTATATGGAATGAGCCTGCAAGTCTTAGTTTGTTCAACTGTATTTTTATTGATTTGCCAAATATATACATTATATAAGTTTTTGGAATGAGCAAACATATTAGTAATTTTCCAATAGTCCCTGTGCCAGATGTGGGCTAGGACCAATCTGGAAAATGTCTATTGAACAGTTGACTACATTTCACCACCTATTTGTTGAAGCACTAATCACTAACACATTTTACCTACAGAAAATGCATTCTTGAATTATTTCATAGTGTAATAATGGGACAATGCAATAATTGGCAACATTTTCAAGTCACTTTTTCTTATCATAATATGTAATGTAGGTGTTGTTTAAATTAGATGGAACAAAATTAATCCTTGGGTTGAATTTCCCACTAGTTTGATGACAGTTTTTGTGACAAACTTTGAGTTAAAGCAGTAGTAACGTGACCTCTCATGTCTCAGAAGCTAATTGGGTACTAAGACATGAGTTCACCACTCCTTTATTTAAGATAACTATATGATGATTATTATGATTATTTCCTTGCAATATGCCATGCTAACTGCCAGGTTAATAATAGTACATGTGAATGTATTGTCTTTACAGTAGCCTTTTTATGTATATAATGCAGCCACCTAGTCCAAGGCCTACTGGTTATTTGAAGGGCTACCATAAAATCCAGTATACTGTGTAATACTAGACACAAATGGCAGGGTTTATTTTAAGATGTCTTTGTTAAAACATTGGACATGTGGTTGGTACAATGGGTTGAATGTTCTCAGTATGTCATTTGGCTGGTCACTTGTCAGGTTACATGTAGTAATGTTTCCGCTCGACCACAGGATTCCCACAGGACAAATCCCCTGTTTTGCACCAGAGGGAAATCCTCTCTTCCAAAATAAGCAAGCTTTGTAACGGGTCAGTGGAATCAAAACAAATAACAGCGGTGTGTCCCACTCCATACCTGGTCACATCATCTAGGCAGCTGGCAAATGTCTCTGTAGGTGAATATAAATATTCCATGTCCCAGTCTTTATTTTGTATGAGAATTCAGTCCACCATCGACTTGGCTCAGATATTATGTAATTTGGTGTGTTAACAGTAGTGTTGTTCTACATGCTCAAAATTTGCTCCATGTAAATCAGTTGGACAGTGTAACGGCAAACCATAGCAACAGCATATGCAAATTTGTTAGACCGATACAGTAACAGTGCATCACAATAGCAGCTAAGTTAACTCTACAAAGCAATGTAGTTTTATGAATGGGTTCAAATACACTCAAAAGTGTTGTCAGAGAAAATGGGAACAGAGAGGGATTCAACTGATGGCACTTCCACATTAGATGTTTGGATGGAGGGACGTTTCACCCTTTATGCACACCAGAACAACCCAGCGTTATATGCACGTCCATGGGTACACTGATTTCACTACAATATTGCCCATTATATGTCTCAGGGCGCGTTCATTGGTATTTTTAGTATATTACATTAATTCTCAAGTACCTACAAGGAATCTGGAACCACAACGGTATTCCTGCAGCAAACTGTTTTGGAATAAGTTTACTTTGTTTCAGGCCATGCGTGGTAGATTTAGCTGTCTGGGCGCTGTGTATGTCAGCCTCCACAGCAAAATTCAGTTAGTGAAACTCCCACTTATTTGAGACCGGTTATTAGAGACCGGCATTTCGTTGTTGCTTCTATTGAAATGCATTACATTGCTCCATCTTTATTCTTACTCCAATATCTTTGGTGTTGTGCTCCACCCACTACAACTTACAAATGTGTCAAGCAGCTGAGTGAGGGGAGGGGAGGGGCTTTTAACATTAACATTAACATTAGAATTTGATGACGTACAGTATAAGCGTACTAACTGTACAGGTGAAAACCAGCCAGATCCTGGGGTGATTTTTAACGGACGCGCAGTTATGTTTTCAGCACATAAAATGCAGATTTGTATAAAAACGGGAATTTGGTAAATATTAACACCAGCATTGATTCGTCTCATGTCAAGTAAATACAAGTCAAGTCAAATTGTATTTATATAGCCATTAATCACATTGCAGTCTCAAAGGGCTGTACACCCTACTTAATATATCACTCTCATCTGCTTCAAATCCTGATTTGGAATTATTAAAATAATTTATTCATAGTAATTTGGTCAATAATTTGCTTAGCTACAATTTGTTTTCTAAGATCTTAGAAATGAAAGGGAGATTCGAAACTGGCCTATAATTATTAAGAATTTCAGGATCACGGCTAGGCTAGTCAAAGCTAAGGGTTTTATCACGGCTGTTTTAAAAGCTATAGAGACGATACCAGATGAGAGTGAGGTATTGAGAATAGAGGCCCTAAAAATGGAAATAACTCTTAAATGTCATCACAGGTCAGTCCTATTATATTTATTTATATATATTTATATTATTTTTATATTATATTTATTTATATTTGTTTACAGATAATAAAAATAAAAAAAACCAACATATTTTAGGGTGCAGTTGCACTTTAATTTGGCCCTCTATGGGTGTTCTTCTGTTTTAATGTCCCCCCCATCCCCTCCACTCCACCCATGTGTTCGCAGAGCGTGAGCCAGTGGCTGTCCTGACCGGGAGTGAGGCATGGAGGATGGGAAGCCAGTGTGGGCGCCCCACCCCACCGACGGGTTCCAGCTGGGCATGATCATCGACATAGGAGCTGACACCCTCACCATAGAACCACTGAACCGCAAGAGCAAGGTGGGTCATGTGACACACACACATACACACACACACAGCTTTCTGTTGAACTTAAAGGCTGTGCTGCGGGATGTGTGAAGGAAACTAATGTGAATTTAGATGGAAGAATTAAATGCTGTCAGGTTTATTACCGGCAACACAGACCTCACAGACGCACATAAGCTCTTGTGTCACTGCTGTGCGCGTGAAGAATATTCCAGGTAGAGCAACCTGTGCGTAAAACCCGGTGCGATGATGTGCGGAGGCATTAAAAAATAACCATGGCAGCAGGTGTGCTCGTAGTGTTGCCTGCGGGGCGCGCTGGTCATTAGGGGGAGAGGGCCACCTGTTGCACCTGAGCCACACACACACACGCGCACGCACACGTCCGCATCCCCAGAGTGCACGTTTACAAGGAGCTGCGGCAGGCGCGTTTGTTTCAATATGAAGCGTCCCCACGGGGACGGTCAATTTTTACTCCAGTGTTTTCCTTAAGCCATATTCTAACATAACATCTAACGTGCGTCCCAGAGGGGAGATGCTCTCAACTCCTCTAGATACTAGAATACTCTTGGAGGAACAAAACAATGGGTACTTGTTTTAGTATTGCATTTTATTTGCATATGCAAATGTATATGTAAATATTTTCTATTATGCAATTTGAAAAAGTAAAATATAAATATATTTTTCTTTAACTATATTTGTTAATTATTTAGAATTTAAGTTTATATAATTTCAGCTTAAACATTATCAGTTTTCAAAACCAAAATCATCCCGTGACCCCCTTAAGGGAGTGTTAGAATGTTATGCCACTCTTCCAGAATCATCCAGAATTAAAGGTCAATTGAAATGTGCACCAGTCTGAATTACGCCTCACGTGATCTGTGTAACAGACGGCTCAGCATTAGCAGCTTTGTCGCTAGCCTGCGGCAAGGCAACCCAATCCTGTCCACTGAGGGATGAAAGCCTCCTTGAGCGCCTCATTAAAGCCTCATCATAGTGCATGACCCTTTTGCCGGGCTATGCTGCTGCCAGTGCCCATGCACTTCTGGGCCTTTGCTTTGTCCTTTCTGTTTGCTGGACATATTTCCCACGGCTGGTGTAAATTGTCCTCTTAGAGTCGAAGTAGCAGACGCACCAAGCAAATTCTGTTTATGATTACAGTTTGTTAGCCCACCAGACATATAGCTTGGTTATGGGCACAATAACCCAAAGACACACACAAGTATTACTAATGTGTAGAAGCTGTCATGTAGAACTAAAAGTCATTAAAAGGACGCCCCTAGGTCAGAATAAAAGGCAAATTAACAAAAATATTTTACATTTTAAACACTTGTTGACACAGTTCCTTGACTTCTCAAAGCAATGTAGTTGACCATCTTAAGTGAAAATATCACATAAATGATGTGGAAAAGCACGATCACAACCACAACTCTCCAGAAACGGTCAGATTTCAGTGACTATTGCTTTAACTTTAACAAGCCACTGCCCACCCCGTCCCGACTTCCATGTATCTGTGTTGAGGTGTGGCTACGACTGCTTTACTGCTAGTACTCAAACGCGTTTTGAACATAGTTTTATGGGTTTTGAACCACATATGGTTTAATTTCAGCAGTGTTTTCAAGGTGTTGCGCATTAATTCCACCTCGCCGTCCAGACTACAGTAAAGGATACGGGAGGCAGAATGTAGTTCGTTGTTGTTCGTGTCAACCACATAAACACAGCAGCAGCTTGGTCACACAGCCCTGTGAAGGAACAGGGATGGTATGTTTTGATAACCAGCCATGTATCTACTTAGTACATTATTTAATGAATGAAGGTTAAATTATACCATAGCACAACATCATCCTTGCCCGCTAAATAGCCATGTACCCATAAGCGCGTATTAATTAATGAATGAAGGGTTAAATGGCACGAAACCACAGCCATTCTTGTCACTACGGTACAGGGTTATGTTAGATAGGTGGCTAGCTGCTAGCAACAACACAAAGTGATATTCGGTTAAACAAGGAACGTTAAAGTTAAACAAAGACATATTCTATCTTTGTTATTATCACGGACATAACGTTAAATGTTTTGTATGATATGACCGATCACTGACCCAGATAAAAGCATTATTACTCGCGGTACCAAACACGGCAATCCATTTTCGACAGGGGATACAATTTCAGTATGACACGCAAGTGCGTCTTTATCAATGAGCAATTTTTAGGTTAAGTAAATCAACACAACATTATTTAAGCAATGTTGTTCTTTTGAGCAAAAAAACAACCAGGGAGTCTCCTGACGGAGCCAACTTGAACTATTTGGCCTTTTTCCGACCCTCGTTATCCTTTAATTTCAGTTTCATTGTCAGCAATTGCCCATGGCCCCTGTCTGTGCGTTTAGTTATATTTAATAATATAGGCGCTTGCTTGATTAGCTCCCACAAGATCTGCACAGACTGCCATCTTACACTCCTTGCCTTCCTTTCAACATGTGAACGCTGCATGCACACGCACACACACACACACATTCAGGTGCGCATATCCCGTTGCCGAGCCACCAAATAATTCATTAGACTGCCATGTCTCTCCTTGTTTCTCTCACAGCCGGCTTGTTCCATTGAGTTTATTTCCATTATCTCGGACTCTTAAACAATTGACTGAGAATATATGTAACTAGTTTAGCAAACGGTATTACTGTAATCTTTATACGAGATGAATGATTAATGCCTCCACGTTTTGCTAATCTGTTTGAAATAACGCTTCCCCTGTCGAATGAGTTTCAAAACATCAAAAAAGAAGACGAAGTGAATGTTCTTGGTAATTAAGTTGTAAATGGAGACACTATGCTATGTGAAGGCGGTGTCGGCACACTGTTGTACTGTTGCGTGGTCTTTCTGTACAGCGGTCCACTTCACAAGAAATGTCTGAATAATAAGATGTTTTCATGCTTCAGACCTTCCTGGCTCCCATGAGCCAGGTTTTCCCCGCTGAAGATGATGTCAACAAGCATGTTGAAGACAACTGTAAGTGCTTCAGCCTCTTTTATTTGTATTTTATTATAATATTTCTTTTTATAATGCACCAGTAGTCATATAATTATTCATAAGGACTATTGTCCGAATCAATTCATCCTCTCCCCCATTCTCCCTATTTTAGGTTCTCTCATGTACTTGAATGAAGCCACTCTCCTGAACAACGTCAGAGTGCGGTACAGTAAAGATCACATCTACGTGCGTTCCCCACTCCACACAGTGCACGCACACGACACGCGTCTAGCGTGGCAGAACCGCAGCGCTAGTAGCCATGGAAACTATTTGCTTTCTCTGTGGCTCAAAGCCCAAGTGCTATCCAGTTGCACTGCCAGGAGGCAGAAGGGTAGAAGGAACCGTATCCCTTCTTCCCTGGGGGGGGAGGGGGGGGGGATGTCAGATGGTGAAGAGAGAAGGAAAACTAGGAAGGGGTATCTCCATCCCCAGTCACTATACTTAGGGAATGAATACTGTACCAGCTGGCAGAGGGAAACAGACAGGGCGGGACAGGTCTGGGTGTGTTGCACCTTTTAATAGACCCCTTGTTAGTGTTGTTAGTTACTTTCCCTCTGTCTGCAGGAGACAGAGGGGATTTCTATCTGCAAATTAGCAATCAAGTCGTACCAAGGGAAGCCTGACTGCTGTGTGAGCACCACTGAATTCAACATGTAGTGACTGAGAATATAAATCGCCAGATGAGGTTAACGAAGCTCCAGCAAATACTGTTATTTGCTTGTAGTGAACACATTTAATGTCCCCGTCAAGCGCTGTTTGAATACCATTGCATTTATGCCTTCATTTGTTTGTACCGATACCAGTGATTACCATGTGTGTTATTTATTGTTATTATTGTTTTTCTTCCTCACAGACCTATGTGGCCAACATTTTAATAGCCGTGAACCCTTATTTTGACATACCTAAACTGTATGCTCCTGATTCAATCAAGTCGTACCAAGGGAAGTCTCTGGGAACTCAGCCTCCTCATGTGTACGCTATTGGTGAGAACATGTAGCTCTCATCTTCAGTGTTGGAGGAGATAAAACTTAGACTTAACAGTAAAAATGTTACAAGAAATAGATCAAATAAATCTACTTGGCGTGATCACAGTAATTATAAGGGTTTCTACTATAAGTAAACTTATGGAAGAGGAAACATACCATACTTTAAGCATGCAGCTCTACTATATGTAGGGTAGCTTGACCTGATCAAATTAATGTAAGATAGATAGATCCAACCTTTTTTCTCTCCAGCGGATAAAGCCTACCGGGACATGAAGGTTCTCAAGATGAGCCAGTCCATCATAGTGTCTGGTGAATCTGGCGCTGGGAAGACTGAAAACACCAAATTTGTCCTGAGGTATGACATGTTTTGTATGCCCACCTGCCCACCACACCTTCAATCTTAATTAAACTGTAGTCTCAAGTTGTAACTTCAGACGCTAGCAGTTATTCAACTATCACATTATAACTGCCAAAATCATTTTTTTATTGTTGTTTTTCTGAACTTGAAAGTATGACTTTTATAGTTAAACTACTTCCCTTATTCGCAGATATCTCACAACATCATACGGAACTGGTCAAGATATAGATGAAAGAATTGTGGAAGGTAACGAATGCAAATAAAATGTGTACTTATTCAAATGATTAGCAAATGAGCTAAAAAGAATGACTACAGTAGGTTTATAAATTTTTATGATCTTTATCATGTTACATTTTAAGCAAATCCCCTTCTTGAGGCTTTTGGGAATGCAAAGACCGTCCGGAATAATAACAGTAGTCGCTTTGGGAAGTTTGTGGAAATCCACTTCAGTGGGAAGGTAATATAACCATGATGTCATTTGTTAAAAGATTGTCTAAAGTAAATAGAGCACAACATTGCTGGGACTTTGTTGCGATTATCATCAAACAATAATAATGAATGTGCAATGTATGTATGTACAGTATGTTTTCTATGAGTGTAACTCTCTATTTGGTCTGTATTTATGCTAACAGAATGAAGTAGTGGGTGGGTTTGTGTCCCATTACCTGCTGGAGAAATCTCGGATCTGTATGCAGAGCAGTGAGGAGAGGAACTACCACATTTTCTACAGGCTGTGTGCTGGAGCCTCACAGGACATCAAGAAGAGGCTACATCTGGAATCCCCGGACAGTTTCAGGGTCAGTAGGGAAGGACCAAGACCCAGGCCAGGGTTCACATTACAACTGATCAGGTCGTCATGTACAGGACCGGTTTACAATTAAATGTGTAATGTATTATTATTTAAATACATTATAATCACTAGGTTTAGCTTCCCTTATTCTCTTTTCCGTTACTATTATTCTATTCTATTATTCGTTGCTGTTTTGAGAAGTAATTCTTCAGAGGACCACTAGATGTCATGAGCTTGTTGTTATTGGGGTGAGGTTATACTGTACTGCAGGTTAGTACATCAAATTATGCTCAGTAACTCATTTGCTATTCTATGCCGTGCAGATGTAATTATCAAGATAAGAGTTAAAACTCCAGCGACAAATGTTTTCTTTTTTATTTCATTTATAATGACTTGCTGTAGAAAAACATGGCAAAAGATTACCCATTGCTAACTGGTGTTCTATTTGTTTATCGCAATATTGTTATATAAAATCCCTAAGGTGATGGGGCAATTACCTTACACATGATTCCCATGGACTAAACTGAAGCACGATTGAAAGACGACAAAGTAATTCTTGGAGATGATTAACATTTTTCCTTGCACACAAATGGGGAAGAAAAAAAACTAAAGGAATCATAATATTATAAAATTATCAATCCTAAACATTTTTGCTGTCTTCATCTTTCACAGTATCTGAATCGAGGGTGTACCAGATACTTTGCCAACAAGGACTCTGACAAGCAGATACTGCATGACCGCAAGAGTCAGGAGGTGATGTCACATTTTTGCTGGTGTTAAATGCTTACTGTTTTCAATGTTCTTCTTTATTTTCTAAGATTAGGTTTGCCAGGTGCCACATGAATGTGTAACATTTTCCTGTGACACAACAACAAATATCAAGTGAAAGAAGTAGAACAGTGTAACAACAACATAAAGTATGACAAATGCATTATTTAGTTTGTTATTTTTCTAGGATTTTAGGCACAGTGTGTGAGATGGGTAAATACAAGAATGTCACGGTGAAAAGTGAATTTCAACTCAATAGGTTGTTAATCAGGCTTTTTTTATGCTGGGAAATTAGTTCAGGTCTGTGTGCTTGATGAATTATGTACGATTTGAAAAAGAAGTGGGTTTTTGTTGTGGTGTGCCGTGAGCCATTGAGAGATTTGTAATTACTATTGTGGTGGGCGCGTATTAGAACCAAGTTGACATTTTTCTCCCTCAGGGGCTTATTATCAATCCATTCAATTCACCTCTTTCTCTGACATGGAAAATAGCTGCTTACTGTATGCTAATGTGTCTTTGAAGGAAACCGAGAGTTTCCTTCACAAGAAACAGTTTCTTGGCTTTTTTTTTTTCTTACAGGATTTACATTTTACTGGTCAAATGTTGGACCTTGCAATATAAAAAAAATATATAATTACTGGTAAACCTGTTTTAGGATTTCTGAAATTAATGTGTCACTCTGATATTATAAAGATGCACATCCTCTCTCACCCTCACTCACTGGGACACGCTGCATGGAATGCACATTGGGGTTTGAAATTGAGGAGTGAGTCTTTAAAATGTACTGTGGTAATAATAGTGCGTATCATTCATATTATATGATAGTACTAATCCATGACATGTTCATATTTCTATCCTGCTGCACCACCATCTGTAATTCAGGACTATAAGGTGATAATTACTTCCCACTCTAAAACCCTCTGCTCTACTCTGGTTTGTTGTTGTGTTGTCTTGTATTATCCGTAATGTAAACACTGAAAAACTCAGGGTTTACATGCTGCCGGTGTGTTGTGTAAAGGGGAACTGAGACTGCGTGCTGCTTCCTGTGTCTGCATGGGTCTGCTGCTGTGTTGTGGGTGTAGACCTGAGGGGATTTATGTTTGCTCACCAGGGTGATGGCTTTTTAGCTGCACAATACAAATCTGTTGTTACACCTTAAGGCTAAAAATGCCTTTCATTTAGTGTAGGAGATACTGTAGCCATGGATCATCACACATACATGTTACATAGTGTTGGTCATCATTTTGCAACCCTAATGAAATGTCATTGCATGATCATGTCCTTGGCTCTATATCAGCAGGTGTCTGGTATGGGCTTCTGGGGCGTGGGCCGCGATACAGTGCATGGTGTGGGGTTTGCAAGATGATTTTCAGAAATCAAATGTTCTAATATTTTAGACATAATTGTTTCTACAGTTTGTACATTCAGTTGACTGATGTATTCCGGCACAAGCCTACTGTATATAGAAAGGCTGTTATGCTTCCGGCACCTACGGGCATAGTGGGGATAGGCGTGGTCTTTGACACTGATATTTTTGCTTAGAGGTTTCGGGGTCCCTGCTTTCTGCCACTAGATGGCACACTTGGCCCACCAGCATCTCAGACCAAAACAAATGTTCAGATGGCCGTACAAATGCACTACTGTAACATGCACACCAATCGCCCGGCCACCCTGTAATGTAAACGAAGAACGGGGAAGCTTGGATTATAACCAGGGTTGGGAAGTAATTGATTACATGTAATCAGTTACTTGTAATCTGATTACGTAAAAACTGTAACTCTAGGAACAGTAACAGTAAATCCATTACAGTTTCCAAGTAAAATAGTGGAACCAGATTACAGGTATTTTAAAACATTTGACGATTACTTCTAGGAATACTTTCTAATATAAAAGAGATGATTGCAGAAGGAAAATGCATAAAAAATTGGATGATCTCTTATCAATCAATAATTGAAATAAAATCCTACCTTAATCTGATCCCTTGAGCAACATAAACGATCACAAAAATGGAAAGATTTTGCACGCCAATGCAGTAAATCTCTTTAGATGCCATTTCAAAGAACAATGTTTGCGTGTGAAGTAATCTAAAAGTAATCAAAAGTAATCAAATTATGTTACTAAATGTAGGTAATACAAAAATTACATTACTGATTATAATTTTAGTCTGGTAACTAGTAACTAACGGATTATATTTAAAAAGTAACCTACCCCAGCCTGATTATATCTCACACACACACACAAACACACAGAGGGAGTTTTATGACATTCTCTGCTCAGAATGTAATTACTCTCCACTATAGTTTTAAATAGGAAATAGTTGCTTGCTGCTATATTACTGTTTAAAATATTGTAAATAGCCTATTACTTTAATTTATTATAATGTATTGGCTTCTAACTGACAAATCCATAGCTTTAACTTGTTCAAATCATTCATTGACATGTTACACTGTTTTTCAGATTGAATCAGAGCAACCTCTGTGCCGGCAGCGTAATTCCACTGCAAGGCTATTCGTAGCAGAGCAGTAGTAGCATTAATGGTATTATGGTGTGTTTGGTGGTGGTTGTCATGGCTATTTCAACAAAAGGGTGCATTGTTAATCCTAGGAAAGGTAAATTATTCAATATACTGTATTGTTTATTATGCCTGCTTAATTATTGTAGGGCTGTCGTAGACTAAAGGAATCGTGGTGCTGAATAATAATGTTGTAATTTGATTAATTTGTCGTCTTTAAGAACGCTGGAAATGTGCTTATAGTTGTTCAAGAAGTAACTCATTGAGCATGGACAAAATCATAAAATCAATGAATCAACTAAGAAAATAGACCAAAACAACCAATTAGGCTACTGATCGACTGTAAGAGTTTCTGTCTTTGCCAGTTAATCTTTCCATCAGACTCACTCAATAGCCATTTAAATCACTTTCCAAATGATCAGATGTTTTCTGTGACGCTTGGTAGATTGCATTTCACTTAAGTGAGCAGTGATCGAAGTGAAATGATCAACAACGTGCAACTGTCCCATGTGCCCCCCCACCCCACCCCCCAGCATGTAAAGGACGGTGCCTTGAAGGACCCTCTCTTGGACGACCAGGGGGATTTTAACAGGATGTGTGTGGCCATGAAGAAGATCGGCCTGGACGACGCAGAGAAGCTCGACCTCTTCAGAGTAGTGGCTGGGGTGTTGCACCTGGGAAACATCGACTTTGAAGAAACTGGAAGCAGCTCAGGTAGGACAGAGCGTCGTGGGCAGGAAGGCTAGTGGTCTGTTTGACTCCCAGCCGGAAGGAAGGTCGTGGGTTCAAGCCCCCTGTGTTGGCCTAACTGTAAGTGTCTTTTAGCAGAAATATTTCATATAATTCTTCTGCGTCGATCTTACGTCTATGTAGCCTACGGCGTCAGCTAGATATTATACATCTGCGTCGGCCGCGCAGCTTGCAAAGTGGCAAGATGCAGAAGGGCCATGTCTTGTTTATGCGCCTGAATTAGAACACATTGTGTGTAAACGTTTTGAAATATGCATATAAAATATTTATTTGCAGCGAATCTCTTGTTTACACCAACATATAGTATAGGAAACAATATGTACCGACACAAAATAGTATTTTAAAAGACTGCCTGAAAAACAAGGAAATGCAATAGAGAAACCCACGTCTTGGCTCCCGGTAGAACACTAATAGATTGTAAAGCGTTTTGAAATAAACATATCAAATATTTATTTCCAGCGAATCTCTTAGTTAAACCAACATGTGTCATGTGACACAATCTTCTGACACAAAGTAGTATTTATAAAATGCATCTGGCATATGGGTTTGCAGTTGCATCCACAAGACTCCTGCGTCGGACGGACGGACAAGTTGTTACATTCTTGGAGAGGTGCACGTCAGCCTATGCCGTAGTTACGCCGTAGCCTGAAGCGTCAGTTACGCCCTAGCCGTAGCTACGCTGTAGCTTGACCCTGCATTCACACCGCCGACGTGTTCAGCTCGCAAAGAGGCACGTTCCAATTCATTTCTAATGGACGCCAGCGTTTCTCGGCGACAGTGAGCGGAGCTACGCTCAGGGACAATGTCGCCCAGCTTCTTGATAGCTATCTTAAAATCCCTCGCTGTTCTAGTGCCTGTTCACGGTCCATAGTGTAATAACAGTATTTATACACACATTTCCCACCAAAATGTAATTTGTTTTTTGAGGGACTGCACACTATTTGTGCATTTGATTTGACACATTTTACTGTATACCTCATGCCTATCTACGCCGTAGCTTTGACGCAGAAGCATAAATGGCCTACCTGTGTGCTACTTAAAGGTAGAGTCTGATACTTAAAGGTGTAGTCAGCGATTTTAAGATAATGCACTTTTTGTCAGATTTAGCTAATATCTCTTCAAGGTCTGCTAGCTGTCTGTTCTGTGTGTGTGCTGAGAAGATAATCTGGTGTTTCTACACAGCCCTGGCCTTGTAAATGGGAACACAAACAAAGTGGTCCAGACCACACCAATGTAATTTGAAGGAAGACCGCTTTAAATGGTTTTAATAATTTCAACCAAACAGAGCTGTGTGTGTATGTGTGTGTGTGTCAGGTGGCTGTGTTCTTATGAACCAGTCAAGCCAGACTCTGGAGTACTGTGCTGATCTGCTGGGCCTGGACCAGGATGACCTGAGGGTCAGTCTCACCACCAGAGTCATGCTCACTACAGCAGGGGGCGCCAAAGGAACAGTCATCAAGTAAGAACAGGCTACTACTCTGAAGTGCCCATGTCTATCACCTTTGGGCTTTTAACTGTTCTGCATCAATGTCCATCATTGGTTTAGACATCAGTTATCAACTAGGTACAGTGGTTGAATCAACACTGTCAGGCACTGACATGGCAATTGGCAAAGATCTCACAGCACTGCCCTGATCAGAGGCCATATTGCTGGGGTCGGGGGGGGGGTCTTTTGTCACACGAGTGGGCAAAAGCCTGTTCCGCTACGGACGGTGATGGGTCACATTATGTCATCTGCTCTGTGACTTCCTCTTTTGAAGTGGGCATCACGGATCTACTTCCCACGTCAAGACACACTTGCGTGCGTGTGCGTGTGTGTGTGCGCGTGTGGAACGGGAACCCCGCTGGCGAGGGATATGGTGCTGTATGGGTGCTGCGCCCCTTTCCCCCTCCCTCGGCACCTTGACAGCGATGCTGTGTGTGAGTGATGAGGCCAGGTTTGGCAGATGAATATTTAAACAGGGCCAGATGCCATCCTGTCCTGGAAGTGTTTTCTCCGCATACATAATGCAAACTTTATCTGAAGAGACCTGGCGGGGGGTGTAGGGGGCAACAGCACAGCGTGAGCTCTCTAGCCTGGAGAGCAGGTGGGCGGGTTATGTCATTAAGCCGCGATCAGACATGCCACCCCCCCACACACACACGCACACACACACACACATATACACACCCATGCACCCTTGGGAGTGTTGTAAGTAAGGCGGAGGGTGGGTGGTGGTCTGTACAGGAGACATCCCAGCCTAATCAGGCAGTGGGGAGACTTGGGAGTGCCCCGTGTGGCATCTCAGTCTTACTGCATTTAACTTGTAGCAGATGAAACGCCAGCTGGCTCCCTGAGACTTCGAGATTGTGTTATGAATGAAGTAGTTTGGAGAAAGATATGTAGTAGATGAGATGAAAAAATATTCCCCCACATCATAGAAACAAAGGAGTTGAATTTTAAATCCATTTCAGTGTGTCCTCGTTGGACTGGCTCGGTTGAACTCCGTAGCCCGGCGGAGCTCTACTTTGTCCTTCACGGTCAGGCCCCTCTAAATAATTGAAGCAAAATGGTGTTAAAGTGCCATTAGAGAGTCGTTCAGGGTTCAGGGTTCATGTTTAGTTCTCGTGCCTCGGCTTTTGCGCACTTCATTGAGCACTTCATTTGACGCTTGTCCCCGAGCTAAGTTATGAAGACCGGGAGATCCAGATTGGTTAACGCTATGCGGCAGAAAGTGACCCTTAAAAGTAGATTGTAAAAAGAGGAAAGATGTAATAATAAGAGAGTTAGCGTGTCCTAGTTTTGTGCTGACTCTCTGCCCCACTTTGTACGTCCCTCCAGGGTGCCTCTAAAGGTGGAACAAGCAAACAATGCCCGTGATGCCCTGGCCAAGGCAGTGTACAGCCGCCTCTTCGATCATGTGGTCAAACGTGTCAACGAGTGCTTCCCCTTCGAGACATCGTCCAACTTCATCGGGGTGCTCGACATAGCTGGTTTCGGTAATAACCTTCCATTAAAGCAGTGTTTATCAGGCCAAGGAACAAACACCTCCGGTCTTAGGCTGTGTGTCAAAAGTGAATCTACTTTTATCTCGGCTTATTATCACTCAAATAAGTAAATGCACGTCAAGCTGGTCTCCCATAACTCCCAGCGTTCATAAATCATAGTGCTGCGCTGCCGTAGCGGAAAAGTCGGCCATGTTTAGCTGCTAAACCAAAACCATTTGTTGTTATTTTTTATTCCACGGTACTGAATTAAAGTGGCACTTTAGTATACTCCTTTAGCACACTCCGGTTAGAAACATTCCCATAAAAACCTTCGCACACACTTTCTTATAGAGACCACACATTTCCTCTGGCTGACTTAATTAACCCAGGTTTTATAATTTGTTGTTTTCATAAATGGCTTATGAGTTAGGGGGGGGGGGGGGGGGGGGGGGGGGGGGGGGGGGGGGGGGGGGGGGGGGGGGG
>JAODUH010014023.1:0-27887 GCA_027564835.1 Typhlichthys subterraneus | reverse complement strand
TAACACACACACTTCTAACTTTGTTCATCAGAATCAGGTGTGTTGGAGCAGGGAGACATCTAAAACATGCAGGGCTGGGGCTCTCCAGGACCAGGGTTCCCTACCGCTGAGCTACAGTGTAACAATTAGCCACATATCACTAGTGAGTAAGCTGATTACAGTAATATTAGTAATATCCAAACACAGGCAGTACACATATTTTAGACGCATTACTTTGTATACTATATGTGCCACAAATATGTATACAATTTGCCAGCAACCAGGTCAATCATTTATTCATTAGCTGAGCTGATAGACAGTATGTAATGTAGATTCTTGCCAAATAAAACAACAAACGGGTGGCTTCAAAGTCCACAAAGCTACAGGTTCATGAGGTTACGTTCAACAAGGGTGGGGAGACTCACAATAATTGCTTGCATAGTTTATGGGTGCTCAAACTCACATGGGTTCACCGCTGTTAATGTACTCCCAAAGCATATCTTCTGAAAGATCAGCAAACTTCACCTTTGTTTCTTCATAGAAGTCGACCATTTGATAATCAATTTCTTTGTCTATAGGAAAGAACAACCGCAACAAGGAGTAAGGCAGTTGCACAGGGTGATCATGTATTATTCCCAGGAAGAAATTCATGCCCCTGAAAAGTATTACTAACAGGTGTTAATATCCCTGCATGGGTGTTTATCTCAGAATCATTCTTGCTGCAGCCTAATTTGTATTATTTATTTGCACAACATACCTTACTAGACTAAATTAAATTATTATTATTTACATTTATTACTTACTCTCTTGCTCATGACAGAGGACAAGTGCCACTCCCGTGAAGACACTGTGCTCCTTTCCACTTAACCTGTTAAAGCAAACGCAGGGCATTGTGGGTAATGGCCTCTTTAGCTACTCAGTGCCAGCAAGCAGATACCAGATTAGTAGGTCATAGGCTAAAGTATCGGGAGCTCTCGGTACAATGTATGTCTGACACAAACAAAAACAACTGTTACGTTCTGCTAACCTCGACAACATCCTGTATGCATCATGCTTGTCCACTGGCTTCTCCAAGATCATGCCATCTATAGTCTGAGGACATATACCAAAACAATAATGGCCGTTACAGGAAAATAAACATAAATATATAACTAAATACATCCAAACTAAACTAAAAGAAATATAAATGTGTTCAAACTTTACCACAATGGTGTCCGCCCCAATTACCAAATCAGGAGTTTTCAGATGTTTCTGAATAAAATAAATGAGCAATACATTATTCGTTTTTTAATACCCATATAAACAAACATTTGAATCAGTCAATACTGTTATAGAAAGGTGTTGCTGTGAGCTTTACTCACGCAGGGCATTCTCTTTGCCACCTCCAGAGCCTTTTGCCTGGCCGTCTCAACAGCATACTCATATGGCGGCTTAAAACATCTCTTATCAAGAGTTTCCTTGAACCAAGAGGGCACCACCTCAAACCGCAAACCCTGAGACATGAAAGACCACAATATCATCTTCATCTTTCTCTTAATCGGACAGGAAAAGCAAGCCTTGTTCAGACTGCCAGCCCAAATGCGATTTTTGGCATATCATATCTACATTGTATTCAGATTGATTTTCGAAAAGCTGAATGGCTAATGACCACCTGAACTGTCATTTTTGCTAATAGGATACAAACCACATTTGGAGGTGGTGTGAAATGCAATTCCAATCGGATTTCTATGAATACGTTTAAGCCTAGAAGCTCAAGATTTCAAGAGAACATTGCATGCGAGGCCAAGAAGATACTTGAGCTTCCGGTATATCAAATTTTTGTAAAAGAGATATAAGATTAGACAATATTGTTTATATCGATATAGTTACATTATGCATTTATTCATAACTTTTTTCATTTGTTCGTCTCTCCCTTCATGCCTGCACTTGGCCTGAGGAGTGGATTCAGGAGCGAGTGACCACCAGAGAAAGCTCACATGTCAATTCATGTCGCTAAATTTGTCACATTTCCATCGGGTTTCCTGTTTTTTCTCTATACCTGAAGGATTTAGCCCACTTTATAGAAAATACCGCTATATATCGTGTATCGGTATTCAACCTAAAAATATCGGGATATCATTTTTGGTCCATATCGCCCAGCCCTAACTCGACCTCTGACTTTGTCTGGTGTGATAAGGGACCTGCACCACAAATTGACAGCACGATTGTTTGGAGGGCTATAAGCATCTCCATTTCTCCTGCATCTGCTTTAGAAACAGCGTGATCAGTGTAGCTCCGTAGGATGCCTGCGTCTTTACCACAGCAGCAATGCTGGACATAGCAGTCAGTCAGATCTGATCGCTTGCAAATAACGAGGTCAGGTGTACTGGGGATAGTTGTCTCTTTATATCTGATTTGAGAAACAGTTTGAACATATTAAGAGTCTGTATAACATTTAGTTGTCTAATGTCTTTCCTTGATTACGTGGCTTCAACATGCAGCTCTATAAGTCAATAACAACAAGCTCTTTACCACGTTGGTGAGGATTTCCAGTCTCCGAGGCGAAGCGCTGGCCAGGACTACCAGTTTACCGGTCAGTTTGGAAATGACAGGGTTCAGCAACATGCCGGTCTTCTCCCCACTGCCCTTCGGCTGTGGAACAAAGTTAAACATTTTGGGAGAAAACAAAATGTGCCTGTGTGAGTGTGTGTGTGTGTTCCCGACAGACGACCTGTGTGAAGAGGGACCGTCAGCTGAAAGCAGCTGTTTACTTCTACCCTACTGCCACTGAAGGCAAGCCCACGCCCCGCATGCAAGCGAACATGTGATATAATAACGCATGCTAAGGAGGACAATGACTCAGTATTCAGTATATGGTACTGGCTGGAGCACATTTCCACTCCAGTGTTCGTACTGTGGTAACGTTACAAGGCTGCATGATGGACGCATTGGAAGGAAGACAATATTGTAACTTTAAGGGTGGAGACAGTCATGGCAAAACACATTTCATTTCGTTCTATTGTACTCAACTGTGGGAAGCATATGACAATAAAGTGAATCTGAATCTTGTATATAATAGAACTGCTAATAATTAATTTATCCATACTGTCACATACAGTATGCAACAAACCAACTAATGTCCAGTTATAGTACTACTACACTACTTGACCAATTTACTAAGCATAGAGTTCACTGTATGCAGAGCAGTATGGTGACCTCGCAAGCTTCAGTTTCATTTCGCAGTTGACTAACACTGCATCTGGCATGTGAGGTTAGTACCGCAGGCATATTTATAAGCAGTGTTCATGTGTTATTATTTCTGATAGGTCTACGGCTGCATATGTTATCTTTGTTCAGTACACCGCGCTAATATGTTCTGTCCAATATGTTGTGGACACAGAAGTATGTTTCCGTGACAGGTATTTCTATCAATACAATATATTGTTTACTACTGTAGCAACGCGAGGCTAATTTATTCGCAGCACGCGTAAAGGTAAATGCATAAAGTAACAACCTTTGAGTGATACAAGTATAATCACTTTCGTAAAAGGTGAGTAAATAACAGATTGCACAAACCTGCAAAAGTTCTGGATCTGATTCTGTCCGATTCATCTGATTCCTGTTTGCTTTGAACACGTGACCATGCGTACGCAGTGACGACATTATACCGGAACAAAATCCACCAATCGCGCGAAGTTATTATTTGCCATTGGTAATATGTTTCTTTACAATATACAATGTGTTGGTTTCTTGAATATTGAATAAGAAATATAATAATAAATTGAATTAACCTCATGTTAATTCTTATTAAATACTACAGACCTTTTACTTTTTAAAGAAATGTTTTTCCTGTAATTCTGCAAGAGAGCATTTAATTTCTATATTCCTAATTCCTTTATGAACATCATGTGCTCATCCCAGTTTGCCTACATGGCATCCCAGTTTGCCTACATGGCATCCCAGTGTTGTGATTTTAGAGTAGAACACACATAGAGCAGACCAGAAGAAAACAGAATATATTAAACATGTTACATCACAGCATATATTTACACAGCTATTTGACCATTTTCATTAGTTAACATTCAGTTAGCCTAATATGTATTAGCTTAGTTCATATCAAATTGGGTCACACATTTATTCACAGTATTTACATTGTATTCACATTTTATTATTATAGGCTATACATTTTTTTGTATATGTTGTCACTGAAGCCACTGAGGTGGATATTTGTATACAGGAGTTTTTTGTGTTAGGTGAAACTGAATCTGACAGTCTTTCTGTCTACAAGGACATTTGTCTTAAGACCGATGTCTCTCGTTGCTCAAGATACGCGTCCGAGCACGGGCCGGAGAAATTGTTCTGGTAATCTGTGCGGCCTATTTCCGCCACGCTGCTCAGGCTGCTCAGCCTCAGCATCTGCCTCAGCTTCTGGCGAAACTCTTTGGAGGCAAAGTAGTAAATAAAGGGGTCCAGGCAGCTGTTGAGGCAACTGAAGGAGAGCGACAGTTTGTAGGCCATGTAGAGGGACTGCTGGAAGAAGAGCTTCCGCACGCTGTGAGCCAGGAGGAGGATGTTGCTGGGGGCGAAACACAGAGTGAACACCAGGAGAACCATCACGGCCAGACGCGTCGCCCTCTTCTTCTGGCACGTCTGGGAGACAGCGGCCAGCGTGCGTATGATGTTGACATAGCAGAACACGGTGATGGCGAACGGGATGAGGAAGAGCACGATGACCATGCTGAAGAGAAAGGAGGCCCAGGCGCCCAGCGACGGCAGCATGTCCTTCTTCAGCACGTCGAAGCAAGTGGTGATGCCCAGCTCAGGGATGTGGAAGGTCAGGTCGGTGGTCATGAGGGGGTACAGCACGGCCAGGACCACGGCCCACATGAGGATGCAGCCCAGCACCGCCAGGGCCTTCCGCCCCGCGTGCTGCCTGAAGCGCATGGGCCTGATGATTCCCAGGTAGCGGTCCACGCTGATGGCCATCATGGTCAGGATGGAGCAGTACATGTTGGTGTAAAACACCAGGGTCAGGAACCTGGGGGAGAAAACACAGACAGTGTTGTAGAAAAATGGACAAACGTCACTAGGTTCTGTAAAAAATATATTACTGATGTATTATAATAACATTGACCCCCGAACAATTGTCATGAAAGGGAAGGGTAGCTATAGGTACCAATTTTATTTATTTTATTATTTTTATTTTGACCAAGCTAGGCCTTAACATGTTTATTTGTGCTGTAAAGTTGGACATTTTAACATGGGAGTCTATGGGTATTGATTCCCTATTGCAGCCGCCACTTTCCCCAGAGTCAAGATGGAGTCAATCCCCATTTGAGGAACTGCAGATTTTGGCACTTCCACATTGTATTAATTTGTCAGTACCAGAGGTTCCTGTTTAGCAGTAAGAGATGCACGCCACTGGTTTAAACAGCCAGACAAGGTGCCGGTGAGAGATCTTTATGCTGCGGGAGAAAATAGGTAGGCTAGCTACGTCACTTCACACAGGCGGTGTGGGAGAGGAATGTACTATAATGATGCTGTAATGCGGGTTTCAATGACATGAGCAACTCAGGAGACAAACCTGAGAGTGCTTATTTAAAGAGGGGCAGAAATTACCTGGTTGAACGTAGGGATGGCACGATCCAGTTTTTTCAGTCCCGATACCACACTTTGAGTATTGGCCGATACAGAGTACCGATCTGATTCCAGTGTTAAATTAAGTTTTAAGTTAAGTTGCAAAGTAAATGATAGCCAATCTCTATTTTAGGACTTGGATGACATTTATTGATTATTTCTATTGATTTCATGCTCAAACACTAATTCTGCTCACCATTATACATGGCATACACTACATATGGGAATGCCCTGCCAAAAATTGTACTTTTAAATAGAAATGTGAAGTGATACCAGATTTTACTCTACCACCTAATCCAAATAGCATGTACCCTGAAGAAGTCACACCTTTTAATACGTCATACGTGTTATTACTGTAATTCTGTTATTCCCACCTGCTCAAAATAAGTATGCTTGTACACTCATGATGGTCTAACCTCAGGACCGACGTTGGTCCTGGGGCACCACAACCCAAAATGTATTTATTATCGAACAATTATACTTTATTTCACAAAACAATTTGTGCAATAATCCACAATTTCTACTGTGCAAATATGCACTATTTAAAACATGACACAAACAAAACAAAATAATTAAACAGCAAGATTAGTGCAGTAATCACTGTAGATATTTAATTATATGTGTGCACCATTGGATGTTTGAATAATATGAATAATAAAATAAAATTAATAAAAGTTAAAAACACTTCTTGATAGAGCATCCATGACACACTCGTGACACACTTTTTGGTCGAGACCCACAAGTTGAGAATCACTAAGATATATTGTGTATTCATTGTTTATGAACAAGAGGGACAAATATGGGGATTCCTGAAGAGGCTGTTGAATGTTCTTGTTTACCAAGGTGAGATTAATAGCGCTGGCAGGCAGCTCACCACAAACAGAACGGTCTTTGCATCTTATGATTTTGTAATACGGCTGGTGGAGGAGAGGTAAGGATTGTATTTGTGTATTTGCCAGGTGTTGTTGGTTTTTCTTGTTATTGTACTTATAGCCCTCCACGGAAATGATATACATCTCAAGGGGCTACCCTTCCTATCAGCTCAAATACCAACAGAAGAGTCTCTCTGGCAACATCTGTCTGATTAAAGTGCTGCTCAGACACTCTCACCCTCAACAATAAGGTACAGTAAGAGGAGAGACTATTGGAATGAGGTTAGCTCCATAAACACGCTGTGTACCTTTACAACAGTTGCCCGATTTAACAGAAAATCTCACTTATAGCTGCACCTTTATTTTTGCTCAAAGCAATAAACAAGAACAATACCTGCACATGTTGGAGCCCAGGGTCCAGTTGTATCCCTGGAGCTGGTAGGCTATCTGGAACGGCAGGGCCGTCCCCAGAAGCAGGTCAGTGAGGGTCAGGTTGATCATGAAGATGACGGACGGCGTCTTGGGAGCGGTTCGGAATAGGAGCAGCCACATGGAGAGGCCGTTGCCGGCCAGGTTGACAAAGGTGACCACCATGTAGATGATGGAGATAGCCAGGCTGGCGCCGTTGTTCTGGAAGAGCAAAAGTGTGGCGTTGTCCAGCTTTGAACTGGAGAGGTTGTGGGGCATTGTGGGGCGATGGGGGGTGCGGCCTCTCGATTACCATGCACCTGAGGATAGTGGGACAGACAGACAGACAGACACAAGCGTCTAGAGGATGACAATCTGTGCATTGTGCATTGAGCATTTAGCAGAAGCTTTTACCCAAAGTTGTATCCACTAGTCGAGCAGGTCATACACACTAACAAACAACAGTCTGTTAAAATATTGACAGCAACATATACAATACATTCATATTTCATATAAATCAATTTGCTAGAAGCCTAAACTAGCAAAAGAGTTGAATAAGAATTGAATAAGAAGTGCTGATCTTAAAGCTGTAGATATGAGAGACAGTATACAACCAGTACAGTATATCTTTTTCCACTTCATGTTCACATGCTCCCACATGCGTAGGCAGAGGGGCACTGTAACTATACAGAATGTGCAGATCATACTGTGATGTGTGCTTACATTGGGCAATGTGGTTCTGCTCCACCATGTTATGTGGCAAAATGTGCCCACCAAACATGTCTTGGACAAAATTATGCAACACAGCCTGCGTCAGTAACCATCATCACACTTTCATTTATGATATACTGTGTGTTAGATTGAAAAACTCACACTATATATATATATATCTAATGTATGCTGAAGGTTGCTGAGAAGGTGTATGACATTGTTGTTTTGTCAGTTGAGGTTTTCACACAGGAAAAGAGCACACTTGACATGCTTGATTTGCTATGTGGCTCAACATGTGTTGCATGCCTATGTTGTAACCTGTACAGATGTAACCAGTATTATTCAATCAGACACAATATAATTTTAGATATACAATATAATAGAATTTTGTAAGATGGCATTAAATCAATGGCATTATTTCATCCTCTGTAAAAACACTGGAAAGACCCGCAAACACTTTCTGCTACACAGACGTTGTGGGGAAGTAACCTCAAACCAAACGTTGGGTAAACATCTATACTACAAATTAACAGAAACTAGATGAAACAAGATAACAAATAACTCAAAACATTTTGTTTTTTTGTTTTTACAACTTTTAATAGTCCAACTATCTAAAGGTTATATTATCATGGTAAATTGAAAATAAATGTTTATGCTGTACTAATATATCACATATTTACCTTTTTTAGTATAGTATATTAAACAATAAAACCAAATAATATAAGATAATACAATATACTGTATATTTGCAAGTTAGAGAAGTACTCACCTAGAACACACAGGCAGGAGTGACACAAGGCATACGAGTTTGTGAACAACCGTTAGGAATGGATACTGAGGTTCTTTCACTTATGAGGTTTGCGCAGAGCGTGGCGTGTGGTTAACAGGAAGTGAGCGCCATGTGAATGTTTTTACTCTATAGCACACTAAAGAGGTAGAGAGGCACTCTGCTGTATCCATGGGCTGAATATTATTCTATCTACAGCTCTTTAAAAGCTGAGGACAAAATGAACAAGCCATATCCAAACCACCAAGCAGTTAGGATCATTTAGATTGATAATTTCAGATTTTGTGTCCCACATGGCTCATTCATTAAATACCTCACATGACGTTTTGCTTGACAGTGAATGATGGAATGGACTGTTAACATTAATCAGCTTTGAATGGAAAATAATGTCAAACAATGCTAAAACGTTGAATAATGTTTCATGTTAATATGTCCAAATGGTTCTATATTTGTAACGTCTGCCTCTGAATATTGCATAGTAATTCACAAGGTGCACAGGTTGCCTGCTTATAACCTGTTTCCTGTTGTTGTAATTATTAGAATCATTAGATAATACAACATTTGTGCCTCTAAAAACCCTATTCAAAATCCACCGACAAAGGCTATTTTTCTTGGCCTCCTTTTCTTTGAGGATTTGTATATATACTGCTTTTATTAACTTGTTATTCTCAGTTGCTCTACCTCGTTAACTCATTTAATTTACGATTTTATAATTTTACATTGTTGCTCTTGATTTAATTTGGTGTATTTTTATTAATTGATATGGCTTTGTACTGCTAGAAATAATTAAATAAACTTTCGACAGTACGGTACTATCAAGATCAAGATAGGTCGCCAGGTCTATTTTGCGGGCCTGTTGGAAACCTGAGATGCAGTTTTCACCCTTAACTAATAATTAATATTTTACTGCTAAATATAACATATTATATAAAACAAAGACAGGGATTTAGATTTAGGTGTACCTTTGTTATCACTTCAGTTTATCCTCAGTGATGTTAGTTATGTGAAATGAAACTAACTTACACATGCTTTCAAGTGGCCAGGAATGACTCACAGCTTTGTAAAGCAAAATCAGTACAGGGCGATGCTGTCCCTGCCTAACGGCTACACCTTTACAAACCCAATGAACCAAGACAGCTTTTAATCGACCAAAGCACACAATTGGCTTTATTTATTTTTACATCTTAAACAAAAGAAAACTACTGTAGATGAGGCGTGTTACACATACAACTATATCACCAGTGTCAGTAGGGATTCCAATACATTACAGCTTAATATAAATCTGTGCAAACAGCACAGGACGTTTATATTTCCCCTCAACCCTCTCGCATGTTTTATTGAAGCGATGCGGTATATAGAAAGTATAACACAGATTTTCGTAAAACATTTCCCTCAACACCACACACACATACACACACACACACACACACACACACACACACACACACACACCTACACAGGATATCCTTTATTTTTTATATTTCAGATGAATAATCTTAAAGTAATATTTCAATTACATTACTTACATATGTAATTGAAATATAAATAAATGTAATTGGTTTGTAATGAATACAGAATGTAGCACACCACTAGTTCAATGCATTCTACAAATGTGTGGTAGCAGTATCTCCGGCAGAGGAAGAGGTCCTGGGGTTTACAGACGAGCAGCCGACTAGCTCTGAGTAAATGGCCTCTTATTTAAAAACAACTGATCAAAGGCTGCAATTTCTAAATCACCAGTGTATCCATGAAGCACTAAGGTAGGCCTGATAGATGTTGAAAAATACTGCCTGCATGTTGTGCTACTGACCTCAGTGTTTTACTCACTTTTTAACAAAAAAAAAAAAAATAATAAAGCTATTCAGTGGATTCACTAGATTTCAAACAAATTTGTATAATCTGTTTAAACAATATACAAAACAAAACATTACCAGTATTAAAAGCCATCAATGCCATTACTTAATTAGAGTGAACTATGAGGCAAAGCTGGCTACTCATCCCTGCTCTTCTCCGACCCTGTTCCCATGGCGATGACCTCGAAGCAGTGTTCCGATCCTGGCTCGGGCGAAAGGCCTGCTGGCAGCCGGTCGTAGCCTTTGCCCGCTGAGCTCATGCGCTTGCGGTTGCGTGTGCCGGGCTGGTAAAGCTGCATGGCGGGTCGGTCCTGCATGGGTGGTGGTCGGGTGGAGGAGCAGAGAGCAGAGTCATGGGAGATGAAAGTATAACCAAAGATTTCATAATTATACAAAGATGGAGTGTAGTAATGGATTTTAATGGAGCAACAATGGAACCGTTCTGGTCTCTTAAGTGTCACCAACGCCATTTTGCTGTGGAGGCTGACATAAGCAGCTCCCAGGCAGCTACATCCACCGTGCATGGCCTGAGACAAACTCAAACCAAGACAGTTTGCTGCAGAAATACTGGCCTCAGATTGATCGTATGCACTTGGGAATTAATGTTATATTTATATACTCAAAATACTCATTAACACCCTTTGATTAATTCTGGGCAATAATATGGCGAACTCTGGAGACCTCCCTATTGACTTGCATGGAATACTGGGTCATTCTGGTCTACATAAAGGCTCCTTCCAAAAAAAAAAAGAAAAAAAGAAAACAGTGATTCTTTGGAGCCACCCATCCATCCTCATAGTCTTATCTGTAGTCGGGTCGCATGGGGAAGCACCTCCAGCAATGTGGAGATATAATCTCTCCACCTAGTCCTCCTTGAGGTCTTCCTTGAGGCCTCCTCCCAGCTGGACGTGCCTCCCTAGGGAGGCGCCCATATGCCCGTACCACCTCAACTGGCTCCTTTCGACGCAAAGGAGCAGCGGCTCTACTCAGAGTTCCTCACGGATAGCTGAGCTTCTCACCCTATCTCTAAAGGAGATGCCCGCCACCCTGCTGAGAAAACCCATTTCGGCCAATAGTACCTGTGATCTGGTTCTTTCGGTCACAGTGGGCAGCCGCTGTGCAGGGACCAACTCCAGATTGGAGCCAGTGTCACTGGTCACATGACGCTGACTGGGGAGTGAACCAAAGCCTCTCAGACACGGGGAGAACATGCAAAGTCCACACAGAAGGGTCGGGACGACCGGGGGTTCGAACACGTAACCTTCTTGCTGTGAGGCCACAGTGCTACCCACTGGGCGTTGAGAGGAAGGGTTGGAGACAGACAGACAAACCCACCCCCCACACCACCACCTCACCCAGCCTCGTGCTCACCTTCTCGCTCACCTTGTTTCGGAGGCGCTCCTTCCTACTTCCCGCATCCTCCCGGTCCTCCTTTCCCAATTTGTCGCCGCCGTCGGCGCAGTAAGAGGAGGAGTAGCCATGGTGATGGTGGTGGTGGTGATGATGATGGCCGTCCTTCTTGGTGCGCTCCTGGCAGTAGCCTTTGCCCCACTTGGTCTCGTCCTTACGGCGCATGAACTTGTCGAAGTCGTAACGTTGGCGTTTCCTCTCCTCGTCCTTCCCGCGGTGTTCCTTGTCCTTCTGCCTCCGCCCTGGCTGCTCCCGCTGTTCTTTGTCGCTATCGGGGTGACCCCTGGTGGTCACAGGGGAGATAGGTCATATACAAACACTGTGCTTTGCCAGAGAATAGCGGAGGATGGTTGGATCCTTACCTGTCCTTGGTTTCTTTTGACTTCAACTGTCCTCCTGGTTTCTCCCATTTGCCTTTTTCTGTGTCGCCACTGCCGCCGCCGTCGCCTTTGTCCTTCAGAAGATCTGTATCCACGACAACATCATCGTCCCTGTCACTCTTCTTGAGCAGCTAACAGGATGTGAGAAAGCAGAACGTGGCAATGAGACGCCTTGTAGTGATGTATATCAGCATACAGCATACATGACAGGGTGAGGTTTGCAGCGATTCATGAAAGTTAAATGAAAACCTTTATGATTTATAAAAGTTTAATAAAAACCTTTGATTTATAAAAATTAAATAAAACCTTTATGATTTACAAAAGTTTAATAAAAACCTTTGATTAATAAAAGTTAAATGAAAACCTTTATGATTCATAAAAATTAAAAACCTTTATGATTTATAAAAGTTTAATAAAAACCTTTGATTCATAAAAATTAAATAAAAACCTTTATGATTTATAAAAGTTTAATTAAAACCCTTATGATTTACAAAAATTTAATATAAAACTTTATGATTTATAAAAGTTGAATAAAAACTACCTTTATTTTTATTTCCTTTTCAGACAGTTTCTTCTGCTTCTCCACCTCCTTTCGTTTGCGTCTCTCCTCCTCTCTTCGCTTTCTCTTCTCCTCCTCCCTTTGCCGTTTCTTCTCAAGCTCCCGTCTCCTCCTCTCCTCTCTCCTCTCGTCTCGTATCCTCTGTGTGGGAGGAGAGACGATATCACAGTGAAACATCTGGAGGAAGAATAGTTGTGGTCATCGTGTCATCGTGGTCTTTCTCTCTCTCTCACACACCTGCTTCTCAAGTTTCTTATTCTTGATGTACTCCAGAAGTGGTGTGGTCCTTTTAGCTGCAAGGGAAACATGTCGTATGGTCAATAAGTGTGTCATTAATCAACATCCAATGCAGCCGTGCAAAGTTTGAACATATTTGAGTAAATCACATAAGGAGAATAACTTAATTTGGTTATCAAATGAAAACCCTAACATTATTTGTATTAGTCTTCTTCTTATTATTATTATTATTATTATTAATAATCAGGAGAATAACTTAATTTGATTATCAAATGAAAACACTATTGTTATGTGTATTACTTAAACTGTAACTTATAATAATAATAATAATAATAATATTTTTAAAAATGTAATTGTTTGTTATGTAAATCATGTCTGAAGAGAGCCTGAACATTGTTGTTAATATAATTGTCTGGCATTAATGCCTCATCTTGTTTCACAAGTTATAGATATTACATAGTTCTATGGTTATAAGTCACAGTTTGAAAGCCATTGAACTAGAGTGTGTAAGGACTCTGAAACTCCACCAATCAGCTCTTTCGTTTTGGCCTCGATTTCAACAAGCAGGGTTTCAGGATTGGCTATTGACTTCTCCTCATCACATGAGTAGATGTCCAGGAATCTCTTGTATTCCGGATCTGAGGGAGAAGATATTGATTCTAATAGGCATAAATAAGGGAGCAGTTTATTTACCGACACTAATTAACATGTTACATTTTCACAGGTACCTTCTTCAATGCTCCCAGTTTTAGCATCTCTCTTTTTGAGCTTCTTCTTGGAGATTTTCTGAAACGGGGCAAATTCTACCACTGCCGGATACTCCTGGCCTGAGCAAATATGAATTAAGACAAGGCATGTCAGTTGACAGATGAGCTACCAAATGGTAGCTATGACAACCCAAAGCTAACTATTGTCTGCATATCAATATCTGATCATCTCCTTAAAGTTCACTTAGTGTAAAACTAACAGTAAGGCAATGCACAAAAGCCATTCAATATTAATAGCCATTCAATAATAATAATAATATATTTATTTAAAATATGTATTTTAAATTCATAACAAAATTCAGATTGCCATTTCATACTATATCTGCAGCTATCGTGTGATTTTATTTTAGTAACAAGAGTAAAAACACCAGACTAGAAGAGAAATCTTTTAATGCATAATTTCTACTGTGATTTAACCATAAAACATTTATATGGAAAATACCTTTATTGTCGATGAACACATAACCATCAAAACGGTCCCTGAAGAGAAGGATATCGTCTTGATTTTTAAAATTGATGTATGCTCTGGAGAACAGATGAGGATACAGGCTAGAAAAAGAAATTGGAAAAGACGGAGAAACAGTTATTATTCATTTACAACAAATCATTGACATAAACATCAGTTTAATGTTCCCTAGCTGAGTGATGGAAGAAAACAGACACACATAAACAATCCATTTGCTTACCAAAGTAGCCTATAGCCTACATTCTTACCTACCGGTATTATTTTTACCTTTGGTCAGCAGGGAAAAACTCAAAATAATCGTATGAGGGCAATGGGCTGAGTTGTTCTTCTAGCTGGTCCTTTGACAGATTCGGTGGAAGCCTTCGAATAACCACCTGTAAACAAACACCGATAATGTGATATAAGGTATACGTTCAAATATAGGAAAGCCATCTGCTACTGTATCCTACTGTAGTCTTCTGCGTCATACGGCTAGAGCCTAACAAACAGGATAATATGGAACGTGACAGAAATAAATAAATATAACTTACGTAATTATTAGATAAAAGCACGAATACAATGATTTATTCACAATTGGACATTACAAGATACAAGCTACTGTATCTTACTGCAACTGAAATGGTAATCTACAGCACATTCTATATATTTGACATCGCTATTTGCACTAAATTATTCTTGATTATAATCAGGTCTTGGGAATTATATATGTACGTTCATGAGGTCTGAGTCTTAATATACGAAATCGTAGGAAATCAATCAACGTCGAATGCATACATTTTGATGTCGCTGTCCGCGGTGCTGAAAAGTCGCCACATCCACCCCCCACCCCACTTCCCGAGCGTAAACAATGCGCCATATTGCACCGCATAGCCTACTCACCTTGCTGAAAACCTCTTTCTTCTCTTCTTTCAGTTTGAGGTTGGCTGTATTTCCGTCCACTTCCCCCTGGATGTCTTTTAACTGCAGCTCTACAGCGCATTTATCCCTACCTCCTGTAATTTGGTCCTTTTCAGACCTCATTTCTCTCCATCTCTTTCTCTCCTGAGTAGCCGTCTACTCGCGAGATTGCAGCGTAATATCGCGAGTAAAGCTTGGATGATTAAAAGTTGATTAACAAACAAACATAAAATGATGTTTAAACGTCTAGAGTAATAACAACATAGAATAGAATAATACGTTGACATGTTAATAATATAGGGACAAACACAATATAAAATAGGCCTATCCTACTAATGATCAAAAGACCTAGGCTATAATTCGGGTAAATGTTCTGAACCAATGTATTTTATACAGACAATGGGTTCGACAGACAATGTGCTTTTCTGGTTCTTTGGCGACAAACGCGGCTGAAACCTGAATGTCCCATCATCGTTAAAATCCATGCCATTTTCAATTCCTTTTGCTGCAGGCTGCAGTTGGCTCCGGTGTCGTGCAGCCTTCGTGGTCACTGTCAACGTCTATGTTCGATTCCCTATTGCCCCGAGGAAAACATAGTGGACTGGCTGTGGTCGCACTGCTCAAAGTGCTCCAGGCGTCGGGGCTTGATGTCTGGCTAGCTGACCTTGCGACCCTACGAGGAACTATAGGAAGGGCCAAAAGGGAGCATCCAGAATTAAACTAAAATACAAACCTTCTAAAGGTTACATCAAAGATTTAATCTCACCTCTGAGGAATGTCTGTTTGCCGCTGCTTGTCTCCACGCAGAGCTGAGGCGAGGGTCTTTCTGGGGTCGACACGGAGCTCTTTATACTAGGTACGAATGTGGAACAGGTGTCTAGGTCCCGATACACTCGGTGTTGTGCGCAAGTTACGCCTGACTTTGACGGGGTACAGCCCATGTTTGCGGATGCCGCTCCAGTCCCTTACTACCGATAACGTCAGAACGTGGTTGGTGGATAACACTAGTGAATGAGGGCGAGCAGTTAGCGGTCTATACAACGTTTACTCCAGAGCGAAATATCCGGTACTGCATCAGGTAAAGGACATACGTGTTTTTCTGCTCTCATATGAGTTAAGATCACCCCTCCTCCAGTTCCACTTCATAAGCAAGCATTTGAAGCAGTTGAACATAAGAGCTATGGAAAGCAGATCGATTATTATACTGTATTAGACGGTTAATTTTTTTTTCTCACATTTGGAACTGGAGGTTAATAAAAACCACTAACTCACCAATCATTTAGATATTTCAGCTACAATATTAGAAAACACTTAATTGCATCTGATCTGATTAACCACATTATCGTGAAGGTCTAGATGTTTCAGATTTATATGCTAAATGGCATAGAGTTGTACATTACAGGGATTAAGCAGTTATTCAACTGTTATACAAGCAGGGTAGACCACTGCTGTACATGTGGCCTAAAAACTCAAACATTCTGAACAGTTTTGTATTTTAGTGTGCAGTTATTCAACTTTTCACACACAATGCATATGTATAAGAAAAAAGAATATAATATAAAAAGAATATAAGAAAAAAATACACACCCAATAAACAAACCCACCATTGTCTAAAAAGATAAATCCATGGTTTATTGTAGGAATTACACATTCTTTCACTGAAAACTGCTATTACTTAGCCGATTAGCTATATTCAAGGTAAAAATCCACAGGTAAATCAGCACAGTAGGGCTTCCTATGTGCGGTGTGACAAGTGATTTAAGTCTTTGAGTAGGTGATTGTGGAGTGCAGCGACCATTGTCCTGTTCGGTCATGTCAAAACGGCTCAACTTCTGTCTCCTGTCTCCATGAAGGGCCGCCGTCCTCTAGATCCATTACAAAACCCAGGCCACCCCCCTCCCCCCATCATCATTAGCTGACCCCTCCTCCTCTTTAAAGTGCACTCTTGTACAGAACTGCAGACATACAGCGGTTGCTGTTCCAATATTCTACACATTAGTCCCCATGTTGTTATTATTAATGGACTACTCCAGAGCCATGGAAAGAGAGAGTTACACCAAAGGACATTCAAAGATGACACAACTCTCCCTCTACAGGGCTCTGGACTGCTCTAGTCACTTCTTTCAGCAGCACACTAGTATGTGATACACAGTGAGAGGAGGTAGGAAGTCCACATGAGGACAGGACTGGAACAACCTGTCTCTACACCGGCGCCACCTGCTGGTGTGGAGGGGGAAGGGCATCACGTGCTGGCGTCCGACATTGAGGTCTCCAGCATCATGTCGCTCTCGTACATGTCGCACTCCAAGGTCAGAGAGTGCCGCAGGGGCGTCTCCAGGGGCGACGCCTTGTCCAGGCCGGCCAGCGGCGTCTCCAGGGCCATGACGACGCCACCGCCGCCATCGTCGTCGAGGAGGGGCGTGGCCCGCGGATCGCACGGCTCCGACGGCGTGTTGAGCATCTTGATGAGCGCCGGCGTGTTCAGGCTCCCTCGCACCTTGTCCTTGAGGTCTGTGCCTGGGGTAGACGCACGCATGCAGGAACACACACACACACAAATATAAGTTTCTGTATATCGCAAATATGTGGCAAACGCTATAGCGAAGGCGCAGTTCTGTATTATCCTCGTTTGCTAAACTCCTCAAAATCCACTTCTTTTTATCCACTCTCAACTGACTGTTTCAATTTATTGTATTTTTATATTATTTATTTTGTATATTTTTATCAGATCAAATGTTTATTTCTATAGTATGTATATTTCAGCCAACTGTTTTATATCTATTATTAATTATTATAAGAAGAAAAGGTGCTGGCTGGCTAGTTGACTGGAACACGGGATAGTAAAAAGAAAGATTAAAACATGTGCGGCTTCGTTTCGCTATACCTTGACAAAAACGGGAGATAAAACACAACAACCGCTGTCTTACCTATATAGGCATCTGTGTCACCAATGTACATCTCAATGCAGTGGCCAAGCATTGTCACAGAAAAACTGTCATCCCTCTTAAGTCCAAGTGCCTGGCACAGAAAAGGGAACAGAAAAGCATCAAGCACTGCATAACCGCACATAAATATTTAAGTCTTGGACCTACAATTTAAACATATCATATGGTGTCTTTATTATCAATCAATCAATCAATCAATCAACCAACCACTAAACCGCAAGGGGATATTTGGTGAATTTAACAAAAAGTGTACTAGCTTACAATACCTTTAATACATTTTAGCTAAGAGCGCAAGGTCTTTCCTGGATTACCTAGGACAAATGAGTGTTCCATGTCTATACAACATATTTATTTCCAGCAAAATGTTTAGTTACACCAATATTGTTCACAGGAATCTGTGTGCACATAAAAATCATAGTTATAAATATTGCTAATTTCAAAGCACTTTCTTTGTATACAGAAATAGCAGACGTGTCTGCGTGAAGTATGCTTGGAACAGCCCGAGCATTCGTCTACACATTTGGTAGTATGTAGGGGCCTTACACGTAATGTAATGCGATTACGTCATTACTGTAACACTAGTGATGCACCAATCTGTAAGACATTTTTTGGGGCCAATACATATTTTATATTACTTCTCTTTTATAGATATACTTATCGGTTTTCTATATGGGCCAAGAGAAAAGGAAAATCTCGTATTTTGAGTGGAAATCGGCCGATTCCGATCTCCTGCCGATCTATCGGTGCATCCCTATGTAACGCTTAATGTAACGCGATGACGTAACGTGAAACACTTCCTTCAATACCGTATGGAAATAGTCAATGGCACTCTCAAAGTCCCCCATGAGGCTGTGGACGTATCCTATGGCTGCGTAGGTGGACGCGTGCTGGGGGATCAGCACCAGGGCCTGACGGTGGTACTCCAGAGCCTCGTCGTACTTCCTGCCGGGATGGGAAGTTCAGTCAGCGCTCTCAGCTTATATTATAACTATATTATCTTAATCATCTTTATTGTCCACAAATGTGGACTATTTGTCTTAGGATTCACTGGTAAATCCTAATCAATACAGTTGAATAAATACATATCACAAAAGACGCATACCAACAATAGTAGAGAACATTGTTCCAATGGGAGTTGTGCTTTACACATTTAATAGCAGCATTCAGTATGAAAGACTTGTAGATGTTATTGTAACAGCTGTATAGGGTGTTACCAATGGCAGTTTCATATTATGCAGACTTCTCAGAGGAAACGAAACCCCCACCCAATACTGAGAGTGGCTAAATAACATTTAATACGGTAGGCCAACAATGACAAAAATTAAGTATTGCAGCGATCACGTCCCTTTATGCCTTCACATGAACAGGACCCAAACCCTTGAGCTCATCCACTTGTACTGTGAATGTTCGGGCAAGCTCCGATCAGTCTGCTGAGTGGCGATGCATTATTCAGTGAACTCTCAACAAAGGCTGTAACTTGGGCAGGATGTCTGGACCAAAGCCCCAGTTCATCAATGGTCACCAGGTAAAGAAGGTAAAAGGACGGGAATACAGGGAATAGATTATAGCGGTTGGCTAGTGTGGATGTCACGAGAACCGATACTTTGGTACCAAGTCAATGCAAAAATTCTGAAAACTAGCGTGGGTTCCACCCGTTTGACCACAAGCATCCTTGAGCAAGACGTTTCAACCCCTCGGATTCTAGATTATGCTAATTTCAAGAGCGCATGCACTCAAACCCCAGACAGATTTAGCATTCCTATTATTTGGTCCTCCGTTTCCGTAGCGAAGCCCGCCTGCTAACCTCGACTCAAGCATAGAAGGGGCGCATGAGAGATATCACTTGGAACAAAGGCACAGATGTGCCTTTGTCAAAACGGGGCACACTACTCACTTTAGCTTTCGACAGACGTGACCCAGGTTGTTCAGCAGCGGTTCCCACTTGTCCACCGTAACCTGAAAATGGCAAAAGAAAGACCTGCAATGAATCTTACTCCACCACGTGCTTCATACAAACATCAACGTTGTTCACATGCCACAGGAGGAGAGCAAACCTCATTTCCTATGGCTTTGATCTTCTCCATTGCATCAAGAAACAACTTCTCCGCCGTCTTCCAGCTGAAACAGTAGATAGAAAAAAAATAGAAGTTTATCACTTTAAAATTAACACTGGCAAAACTTTTCCCTGAATAAGATTTTTTTCTCATTAGTTATTTTAGTAACAATATACTAATTGATTTATTAATATCGTTAAAATATTTTTTTCTTTTTTAAAGCACAGACCAACTACAGTAGTTTGTGTGTCCAAAAGCATTTATATTGAGACAGAGCTAAATATTATAGAAATATGTACTGGAGGAAGAAAAATGAATTAAAGAGGAACGAGTCAAGAATCAGCAGATTTTCACATTTTTAATGAATGCTGGCTTGCTTAATTCTGACCGTGTGTGTGTGTGTGTGTGTGTGTGTGTGTGTGTATTAGGGGTTAAGAAACTATCGATATTACTGTGATATTACTGTATCAATGTTTTAACTCAGTTTTGTTTGTAAAAGGGACCATGTACAAAATACATTAACCTCAACAGAGAGGAAAGATGCTCGTTACTAGATTTATCTTAAATATAATTTCCATCTGCCGTCCCTGAGCAAGTTTAAGTAAGGGTTTGTTATTTTTTGCAGTGGCGCCACACATCAGTATTGCTATGACAATTTTCCACAAATTAGACATTGCAATATATCGCCTTGCTTACAGTATCGCAATATATAGAATTGTGGCCCCAGTATCGTGATATGTATTGTATCGCCAAATTCTTGCCAATACACAGCCCTAGTTTGTGTGTGTGTGTGTGTGTGTGTGTGTGTGTGTGCGATTAACTCACTCTCCATTTTGAAAGGCAACCACGGCAACTTCGTGCATGACGAACGGGTCTTCAGGCGCAATGCTGAGGGCCTGGCTGAAGAAGCGCTCTGCCAGCTTGGAGTTGTTGGTCAGACCGTACTCCAGGCCAATGTAGAGCATGGGCAGGTGACACCTAGTGTAGACGAGGGCCACGTTAGCATACAGGTTAGCAGACAGGTTAGCAGACAGCGAGATGGGGGACACGTTAGCAGACAGGTTAGCATATAAGCGAGACGGGGGACACGTTAGCAGACAGGTTAGCATACAGCGAGATGGGGCCACGTTAGCATACAGGTTAGCATACAGCGAGATGGGGGCCACGTTAGGAGACAGGTTAGCATATAAGCAGACAGGAAGGCTGTGTGTGTGTTTTAATGTAAATAGAAATTGTTTACACCCACCCCTTCATTAGCTGGGCAGCAGTAAAGTAAGCGGCCATGGCCTGATCATGCTCACTCTCGACTGCAAAGGAGTGGCCATAGGCAATCCAAGCAGGCCCGTAGGTCCTCTCTAGAGTGGTGGCTTTGCTGGTGGGGAAAACAACAACAAAACGCAACGCTGTTAAAATGTACATAGAGTATGGCTGGACACACTGGCAACATTAACAACATGGACACAATATTCTGTTTTTTGCCCTTATTCCAAAATGACAATATACCTCCTAAGATGCAAGTAAACGTTTATTGTCCCCAGCAGGGCACTCATTTGTGCAGTAGTATAGCTAAACATACAAGCAATCACACACACACAAATACTAACAGTATCACATTGTGCATAATAAACATACAATACAACATATCGCTACAATATACATAAGCCATGTTTGGCAGGTGTTGTTGAACAGTTGCATTACCTGTTAACATGTCTATTTAAAATGCTATTTATTTTAATCAGAATATTCCACTAGCATGTTAGTTTACATGCAGCTGAGTTATACTTCCTAAAGATTTGCCCTATAACTTAGTCGCCCTACGGCGTAATTTCCCTACTTTAATGTTCTAATATATGTAAAATATAGAATGGCTGGTGCCGCTTGTGCTATTTTGCACAGGCTATTTTTTAAAGGTTTCTGTAAATTTCTGTATACATCTTAAGAGTAAACAAGCAAGAGACCCAATGCCATACAATGCAGTAGACACACCACTTGAGACTCATATTCCGAATCTGCTGTATAAATGCTATTTATATGCTCCTAATATCCAAATTATATTGGCATATCCCAGGAGCCTTACTCTGAAAATACTAAATTCAGAAAAAGCCTAATTCAGAATATCCAAACGGAATATGCACTTTACATGGCACCTATCAAATTCATAATATTGGAATAATGCTATTGGGCATGTAAACATTGCCAATGTTTTCCTTGGCGAGTGTGGTGAAGAAATACCTAAGATATCGCCGAGCGTGTTCGTTTTTGTGGCCGACCATCAGATAGTAGCATCCAACAGCAAACCAGGACACCTGGGTAAGAGTTAACATTCGGTTAGCTAATCAGGCGTTTCTGGGAAACACACAACAGACAAACAAACAAAGTGGAAAAAAACTCACGGGGTTGTTGGGATACAAGTCCACCAGCTTGTGTGAGAGATAAAACAGTTCTGTGAATTTAGAGCAAGAGATGAGTGGCATTATGGCACTAAGAACACTGTTAGGATAACAATATAAAAAGGATATATATTACCATTTGCTTTACTGAGCTCCACCAATGTTCCTATGTGGACAGGTAAACAGTTGGCATGGAATGGGTCTTTCACCATAACCCTGAAAAAATAACTAATGTTTAAAAAAAATACCAAGATATCACATTTTGTTTTATAATGATTGGCTTTTATCACTTTCTTATCAAGACTGTGAATCTTCTTCACACACTTATCGCACAATTCTGACTTGGTGATTGCATTTTGTTAGTCTTTGCAAAACTATTTCCAGGTATATACTGTATACAAAACAAAAGAGCAACAACAGAAAGCTAATTAAAAAAAAGCAACAATTTACGTAACTCACTGCGAGAACAAAAATACATTAAAACTGACTCCACTAGTCTCTACTGTCTCTCTTGAGTTTTGTTGTTGCTATCCTATTACACACCCAACTCTGTCACCCAACAAAACAACAAATGACGCACTTACATAGACGTGAGTTTGTAGCACATTTTGAAGTCACAGTTGTAATAATGCCTCTCTGCAAGTGATACCACAACATCCAAATTATCCTGGAGACCATTGCCCACCTCAGGCACCACCAGATCACTAGGCTTGTTATACTGCAGAGAGAAAGTTGGCAGAAATGTGAGTAAGTAAAAAATACACTTTCTAAGTGTTGTCAAACAAAATACATTTATACTCAAATCAGTGAATATTGGGAAATGGCTTTTAGTCATAATACTCATGTACCTTCTTTAATTTATTCTCAAAGAGGAAGTGCAACAGCTCCTCCTCTCCCTCTGTACACTGTTGACTCAGAGGAAGGGAGTCCAGGAAGTCTTTTTCTATGAAGGAAGCAAACAAATTAGAGTCCATAAAGCCATCACTTCAACAGCAGTTGTCAAATAAACAGCTGCTGGAATAAAACTTTAATTGTGTTGCATACTAATGTTCCTTTCTCTTTATTATTATTCAACTTCTGCTCACTTAACTACACCTCCATAATACAACTTACAAACCTTGCACGTACATCAAATGAATCAGCACATTTTGAGTTAAGTTGCTATAACTTTTCACAAAAATACATTCCATATATTTAAAGATATTTACACATTTCAACGCGTTTTTGAAAAACCATAAGCTAACAATAGCAGGCTAACGATGAAGCTAAGATAGAATCTCATAATTTTACCCTTCATATTCTAAAATTCAGTCTCCTAAAACACACTGATTAGGTGGCATAATGGATAAAGTGTCTGACACCAAGTTCCAGATATTGCAGGTTCAAAACCAACACTGTACTCACTTAAAAACTATATACACAATAGAAATTGTATAACTTATTAAATAATGAAAATAAATATAATAAAAACTTAAATATATCATTTTTTTTTAAACAAGATATAGCTGCAGCTAGTTTTTATCTCACAAGAAACTGAAATACCTCCTTTTCAGTTTGATTTCCAAGTGTCAGGTTTGGCATAGTGGGTTGTGCATATGACTGGATCAAAAGCTTTGCGGTTTTAATCTCACTGCAAGCACTAAAATCATTACATAGTTCAGCTCCTAATTTTTAACTACATTTAAATATATACAATTTAAAAAATAAGCAAAGGCCATAGACTTTTATGGGGGCCCCTGCTGGAGGGAGTGGGCGGGGCAGCAAGCCCAAGCAGTTTCTCCAGAAACTACAAAAGATTTCTAGTTTTCAGCTGTAACACAATATAGTCTACATTAAAAGGCACAATTCAAAATAACACTAGGTTTGGGGAAAAAACTGATTTTACTTGCGATTCAGTTCAATCACACCAGTAAAAGTTCTCTCTCTACATTCATTTAGATACAGTCTTCTGAATAACTATGCAGAAGCATTACCAAGATGGCTGTGGAATGGCCAGACTTGCCTATAAAAAATTAATTTGGTACCAGTGCCAAAATTCCAGGTACTAGTTCAAATGTGAACGGTACCCAACCCCACCGCATATGTGTGCGTGTGTGCACTCACACAAACACACAGTCACCATCAAAATATGTCTCACCTTCCAGTGCAGTCAGCATGTGGTGCGACGTTAAAAGATCAAAGGCTTCAAAGCAGTACACATCTAGTTTCAAGGCCTCTTTGTAGCTGGAGGTGGCCAGCGGCCGGTTGTCCATGGCATCATAGATCTTCCCCCGCAGGAGGCAGATAGAGCTGTTGACCTGAAAGAACAAGTCAGTAAATGGACGGTTGGAGAGAAGGGAGACAGAGTGTGAGCAAGGGTCAGATTTAAACCCTTAAATAAAAAATAAATAAAGAAGATGTAGTCAGCAATCGTAAGCTAATAATTTACAATTTTGTTAAATATCTAATATGTCTTTATAGTCCGCTAGCTATCCTTTCTGTGTGAACAATGAAAATTCTGGTGTTTCCACACCTAAACGGGAACACAAACAAAGTGGTGCAGACCCCACTGCACAACGCTATCCCAGCATTGGCAATGTAGGGGGTGGAGCTTCTGAGAGCGCACCCTATGGCACTGAAGGGGGTGGAGCTTCTGAGAGAGCACCCTATGGCGTTAAAGGGAGAGGTGTTTCTGTTTTGATTAAGTTCAAATATCAACAAGCTTTCAACAGGATAGCTGACTACACCTTTAATCCTCTAGCACCATCCTGTGTGTGGTTTTTCCGCTGTTCTATTAAATAAATAAAAAATAACAACGCATAAAGCAATAGTTGACATTTAATATTATTGAATACATGACAAAGTAAAGACCAGAATCAGAGATCCTTTATGTGAAATAATGTAACATGTTCTGTTGGTGAAGAAACTACAGCCAAGAAGACACTTTAAATAAAAGTCACAGTAGGGCTGGGCGATATGGACCAAAAATGATATCCCGATATATTTAGTTTGAATACCGATACACAATATACACAATGTATATCGGTATTTCCTATAAAGTGGGCTAAGTCCTTCAGGCATAGAGAAAAAAACAGGAAACCCGACGGAAAAGTGACATGAATTGATATGTGAGCTTTCTCTGGTGGTCACTCGCTCCTGAATCCACTCCTAAGGCCAAGTGCAGGCATGGAGGGAGAGACGAACAAATGAAAAAAGTAATGAATGAACGCATAATACAACTATATCGATATAAACGATATTGTCTAATCTGATATCTCTTCTGAAAAAATTCTGATATACCGGTATATACACCGGTATATCGCCCAGCCCAGCCCAAGGTCACAGTATAAAATATTCACAGGGAATACAGCCACCCAAGCACACCACAACAGGGAAAGCAACTCAATAAAGAAGAGTCAGTTTAAGGTTATTGAAGGTAGGAGACACTGTCACAATAACCACACTATTCAGAGAACATGATAAGACGATCAGATTGAACCCAGCAAATGTGACAAAAGAATAACATGTCACGTATTTCACCGCTTGCAAATGTCCACAATGCACCAAGCCAACAGTTGGCCGAGTGGGAGATGAGTGGGTGTTCAAAAAGTAATTAATTAATGTTTGGGTAATTAGTAGTCCATAAATGCATAGATTTACATAATACATATAATTTATAGGTACTTTTAGTATTTAGGCTAACTTCCAGGAACTATTGAGGCTCCACGGTAAAAAAAAAACAATACATTGGAGAGACTCTCTCTCTACATGGCTCTGGATTTCAGATGACCTGTGGCTTGGTTTGTTTCAGTTCCAATACTCACGGAGGAAAGCGAAATGTCCCAGTCTTTGGTCGTTTCTGGAATCCCTTTGTCCTCTCTCAGACTCATGTCCAGGAGCTTTGTACTGGCAGGCTCCTCCATATCCAAGATATCCAAGGCTTGCTGGTACTCTTTGGCAGCATACTGGAGGGAAACACAATTCAGCATTACACATGTTATGTTACTGCCAGTTCACAGTAAAATAAAAGCATAACACAAAGAGGAAATCACTTACATGGCACTTAGCAGCAAGATATTGGCATGCCCCATACAACTATGGGTGAGAAGAGAAACATTAATATTTGTGCACACATTTTGAACCCAACACTTGTTTAAGATCCTCTTCTGATAAACAGGATTTGCTTATTTATAATGCATACAACAGAGAAAAAACACAGCATATTATTAATGTAAATGTTCACCACAAAAGCACATCAGAATAATGCACATTTCTCACAGCATATAGAGAAGTTTTCAACCTGTCACAATTTTCAACTGTTGTTGTTTAACATACAAACTCTTCAGTACTGTACTGTAAGTATTGACTCTTGTAAATGATGTGTGTATTGTACCTGTGTACATTATCTAGAGAGAAAACCATGACAAAGTCCTCATACTCGTTCAACTAAAACCTGGCAGCAGGTAATTTGCTGTAGTGTTAGAAACAACTCAGTTCTTATAATTTCTTACCTTGTCGAGTTTACGAGAGCGGAGGGCATGCGAGGCTCTGTGGTACTGAGAGGTCAGATAAAGGCAATGGGCTAGCCAGTAGATGTCTTGGGGGTCTTCTGTATACGAAAAACAGGCGTGCAACGTCTGTCAGCCTTCTACAATACTTGGCTAGGTCATTTGGGTGGAACACCGGTACATTATTGCGTTTTGGTCCCTTACAGTACAGTTGTACATAGACAAGACACCGGCATTAGATCAAGTAAATATCAAATAAGATACAGTAGTGTTTTTCTGATAGAAGTATAAGCTGATAACTCACCGTGGGAAAGAGAGGCTATCTTGTCGGCCCAAAACAACGCGCTTTGATATTGTTGCTGTGAAGACATATACATAAAATATCGAGGGTCAAAACTGAATATCTGGTGTGAACAGATACTTCATGTATCTTAGCTTTACAAATAGACGCTATGTTAACCGTTCATTCGGCTGTCTGGCTGGCTAACGTTAGCTATGTGCAAATAAACTCACAAGCATTCTTACTTGGTCAATGTACTGGCGTACTCGTCTCCGAAGTCTCTCGAGATTCATTGTTGTTTGGATACAGGCTGTCTCTGTCTATAAAAACTGTGTCATTCTTACGCAAGGGTGTGTGTTCAAAGTGTACAAAAAATGTGCTAGCAGCGTCAGCTCAAACCCGCGGCACCGGAGACTGCAGCGGGTGCTCTACTAAACCAGTCAGGGCGGGAACTTACAGCGGATGGAAGGTTCCGCAGTGTTATTCTGATTCGGCAATATTATAAATAACTTGAAATCAAATTATATTTTTATAATTAAACACAACAAATGATAAAGCATTAAGCACAGTCGTCTTTCTTTTGTTTTAGCAAATAGCTGGGGATTATTGATTTCAGAATCAAACATATGAAAAGACCACTCATGTTAGTTGACCTTGGCACAATGCTCGGTAACACTTTAAATTACCACCCGGCAAGTACTGGGCAAGTACTGGGTAAGTACTGGGTAAGTACTGGGTAAGTACTGGGTAACAAAAAGTGTAAGTAAAGGGTATGATTCCAATTGTTTT